>VZTF01001118.1:80090-245734 GCA_013397755.1 Cnemophilus loriae
GCAGGTTCAGCAGATGTGAGGCAGTAAAATTCTATCTCCATGAGAAGAAAGTAGCTTATGCAAACACTGCTCTGATCAGCCAGAGGCTTGCAGGCTGTTGCTGGCTTTGCACATGAATAATTATGTGAGTAAACCATGACTTCCAAGCAGTTTGGCCTTTCACAGGTGTACAGAAAGGCAGGTGCAACCAAACACAGCTCATGGGGAAAAAAAAATCTAGTCACATTGTAGTGAAAGCAGTTCGTGACACTGCTGGCATTTAGCCCACTTCTAGGTCTGTGGATTAGGGGATTTTAGACAGAGACCTTTAGACATGGGAAGAGTAGTGTTCAAATTAAGAACTGATTTTTAGCTTGCCTATATTATAAAGACTGGCTAAACTGTTAAGTTCCTTTCTAGCCACTTGCTTCCAAAAAAGGGATGTGGTTCCCTGCAACATGCCACTTTCAGAAAGGGGTCAGTTCCGAGAGATGCAAGGCATAAGGAGTAGCTGAAGCTTATTGCCCTCAGTGTGACTGAAATAATTGTTAAAACCGAAGAAGGATTGTTTGGGTTTGTGTGTCACATGTACAGGTAAATAAAGGGCTTGGGTATCTATCTTTGCTATGAAGGAAGTTTATACCACTGCGGTCAAAACCTTCAGGTCTACTTAAGGACAGAATTTAAAGAATTTTGACTACACAAATGCTCTGAAATTGCTGTTCAGGTTATTTTTAGAAAGTTTTGGCTTTCTCATACTACCATAGTAATAAGTGCTGCTAAAGTCTGCCCTTGGGCACAACTTCCATGTGTCTGGGTCTCTTTGCCAAGTGCTTGGTGGGTCCTGGCACCACTGCAAACCATGACATGCTGAGGCAGGCTCTGTGTGAGCCTCTGAGAAGGCTCTCAGGTGAGCAGTGGCTCTGCATTTAGATGTCCATCACCTCTCCAAACTCTGGATAACTCTAACAGGTCATTGTTCTGTGGGTATAAATGGCATCAAACAAGCAGAATGCACTGACTGTGCCTTGTGTAAGCACCAGGTAGAATTGGGGAAGGGCTCCTCAAAGTGGCATGTTTACTAATAGTAACCTTAGGCTTATGCTGTAGGTCCATGGTGTACTGGTTTAATACTTCTAAACTTGCCCCAAAGCCAGTGTGTGTGAAATTGCTGTGCTCGTGTGCAGCAGTCCTGAAGAATTCCATTTGCTGGGGCCGATGAGAGTGGCTGCAATGGTTGCGTGCTCTGACAAGGACCAAGTCTGCCTGTTCTCATGGGGTGGGCTCACTGTGCGTGAGGAGCGAAGCAGGCACTTCAGGCATCCAGTGCTCCCTGGAGCACATCGGGCTCACTGCACACACAGTGAAAGGACCTTTCTGACTTGTCGGGGACGTGACTGTGGATACCCCATCTGCTCTTGAGATGTCTGCAGTGTTGTCTATAAATAAGTGGTATTCAGAGACCAGACCTATTAAATGCAGGGATAATGCTGAGAGAGAGATTCTCTTCTTGTTGCCTGGTGCTTTGCTTTCTCCAGTGCCAGGGAACACTAACATGCATTTTCTTCAGTCCTATCAGATCATATAAATGGATTTCTCATCTTAAAACTCCAGTTTGAATTCCAGTCTGTTAAACCTACTTAAGGCTTCTACCATTTCTTCTTCTTCTGTGACTGTGCAAAATCCTTCAGCTCATTTTATTCTTAATAATGACCCACATGGCCTAATCATGCAGTCCCAGAGTAGACTATGTATATAGAGACTCTACATCCTTCCAGCCTTTGTGGTGTGATTTGTGTGCCCTGAGACAAAGCTGCACCTGCTGTATTTTATGGGTAGGATTTAAAGATTCTTGTAGTTCATACCTATCTGACTTTCTCAGCTGAGCAGAAAGTCTGAGCAAAAATAACTCAAAAACCCAGTAGCTTCATCTTTCAGAGTGGATAAGAACAGTGTGTTAAAGGCGTGCAGAGGCAGTGCTATCTTATTTCATTG
This sequence comes from Cnemophilus loriae, assembly GCA_013397755.1. Lineage (NCBI taxonomy): Eukaryota > Metazoa > Chordata > Aves > Passeriformes > Corvidae > Cnemophilus > Cnemophilus loriae. The sequence goes on from VZTF01001118.1 coordinate 82,065, forward strand.
GCATGGATGCTGCTTTTAAGATTGATAGTTCCTGCTGCCTTTTACCATTGAGATGTCTCTGTAAATATGTTTTCCTTTTTTTATTCTATTGTATTATGATTCGGAGACTTGGTTAAATATCTAAAAAAACATACAGATCACCTAATTCAATCAAGATTGGACTGTAGATATTTAAACGCTTTATCTGTAAAGAATTCAACAGGAACTAAGCGCACTAACATATTTGAAGGTCTGAGAATTACTGCTAATGAAAAAAGCTGGGTGCTGTGGTTTTTAAATTTTTGGATTTTTTTTTTTTTTTTTTTCAATCTACAGGTAGGAATGGAAAGGTACTGTAAGTTTTCCCTTGCTTGCTCAGTTCCTGACCTGACCATCGATTTCCCAAGGGAGGGATAGGGATGTGCATTGTACATGTTATGGGAATGCACATCACTGAAACAACGACTTGATCACCCATTCAGTGCCAGCTGGTCCCTGCAGAGCTGTGGGGTGGCAGCTCTTCATGTTGTTGTGATGCTCAGAGTTGAACTGGAGCCTTCTGCTCACCAGGCCTGGGATGTGAGAAGGACCAAGCCTGGCTGGGTTGTTGCACTCTGTACTCCCCATTGCTGTCTTTTACAGCCCTGCTGATGAAGGAGAGGGATTTGGCTTGCGGGTGGGATTTTGGCTAGTGTTGAGTTTCTGTAGCTTTAGCTCTGATTTTGTGAAACCTCATATGAAGCAATTTGTTTGGGGCTCTACCATTTTAGAAATCCACTGGGAAAGGCCGTGGGAGTGTATGAATTAAGGTAGGAATGGTGCTCCTTAAGCAGAAGAAATGTAGATAGAAACTGCATCAGGCTGAGGATGGTAAACACTTTTAGCACATGTACATGCCTGATAGGATGGGATATTCAGTGATATCCATGTTCAAAAGATCTTATTTCTTCTCATGAACTGTCTGGTTTCCTTTTGCTTGGAGGTCTTGGTGTTCACTGTCTGAACGGATGATATGGGTAAGATCAAATTCAACCTGACAAAATAAGTCAGAGGATGTGAAATCTTCCCTTTTTTCAGTTTCCCCTGTGAGCAAACAAATGTCATTTCACCCAAGTGAAAAGTTGTTCTCCACAGGGTTCAGACTTTTAGATTTAGTGAAATTATGTGGTTTTCTACATATGGAAATAGTTTTGGGATTTGTTTGTGTGGTGATTTATATTTTGCTTTTCTGGCATAGATCTGCTTGTGATACTTAAGGTGATATATTAAGAAAGGATTATTCAGTGCTGGCAACTCATTTTTCCTTCCCTTCCTGTCACCTTCCTCTAAAACCCTAGGCATCACGGGTCATGAGATCGGGCAGAGGGGCAGTACTTGAAAGGGGTTTTGCTTTGTGCAGGGATCCTATGATGCTAGGAGAACAAGTACGTAGGTTAAGGGACGAATCCCACTTGTCTTTTTGGCTTCTAGACGATTAAGTATGATCTGTTAGCTAGGCTGTCCTTATTGTTTTTGTCATAGTCTCGTACAAAGAGCTAAGGGCCGTGCCTGTCCAGCAGAGGTGTGATAGCTGCCAGAGTAACTAACTAAAGCATCAGTTCTAGTAAGTGTCTAAAGCATCAGCTAAATGGCAGCAACAACACCAAGCTGGAGTGTGAAACGGGAGGATCTTTTGGGAAAACAGGAGCCGTAACAGGAACACTTCATTAATTAAGACTCTACAATTAGCATAATTGTTGCTCTGTTTGGGCTGGTTCTTTCTAACCAAAACTTATGACTAAGCTAAAGAAAAAATCTTGAGATGTGATTGTGAGCAGAAGGAACTTAAATGTAAAGTAGGGGGAGGTGGAAAAAATGAGGCCAAGGAAAAGAAGAGTGCCTGTGGGAACAGCTCATTTTATTATTTTTTTCTCTTTTCTCAAATAATCTTCATTATATAACCTCAAGAAACTTTGCTTTCATATTATAAGACTTAGATACATAGGCCTAAACCTGAAAACATGTGGTCTTTGGCTTTGCTAGCAACCTTTTACAAAACAAAAAGAGCCCTGAGGACAAAGCACTTCTGTTGTTTGCTTATCTTTGGAAGGTATTCATTCAGTCTTGACGTTCTGTATTCTCTCTAGTCTCAAGTAATGTGATCCTAGGAGGTATTGCTTACAGCTAAATGTAATGTTTAGTCTTCAGACTTTTATAGCACACAGAACTAGCAAAAAGTTTTGCCAGCCAGCTTGGAAATTTCCTGTGGTGAGTTATAAATGGTGTCAGCATTAATGTTGGTGTGGATGAAGGGAAGGATCTCTGACTCTTTCCAAATTTGGCATTTACACTTCTAAGGTAAATCCTGTATTGTAATTGCATAATACATCACCACGGCACCCAGCCCTTTCTGAGGACCCTTTTCTGTGGGACAGTCTCCACTCTTTCATGTGTGTGTGCTGGTGTGACTTGGTCCAACTGACTTGAACTATTTCTCAGAGAGATATTGTGATGTCAGAAGAAGTTTTTGGAACAAATCCACAAAAATGAGTAGTAACAAATTGACAAGGCTGAATGGTGTAGCCTGGGTGTTTTTAAGGTATTCAAATAGAAATTACTGAGCTGCTGACTGTGGTGCATAATATATGACTTAAATTAGCTTTGGTTGCAAATGAATAATAGGTGGCGAATTGATGTTGATTCTTAAGAGAGTCTGGGAAGATTAAGTTGGGTAAGGATGACTTTCCACAGGAGAAAACTATTAAGCAATTATAATAAACAATAGAATTAGTTGTCATATAGATATGCTGAAGGGGAGAGATTCACACAAAGAAGCCTTGCCTCACATCTATGATGTTTTTGTAAGGTCTCAATAATTAAGGAGCTAATTCTCCATCTGGCTTATGTTAGAGTACTAGAACTTCTTAAAAACCACAACCAAACAAAAAGATAAACCCAAAACAGGCAAAAAACCCCAAAACACACACTCAAAATTCCTTACAGAGATTGAGTTGTGAGTAAAGCACTGGTTTTCCACAGTGGTTGGCAATAATAATAAAGGCAGAAAAATAAAATTAGGAAAAATACTAGGGAAATAAAAGAGAAAGCACCTTCATAGTTTGTTCTTGTCTCGCTTAGTCTGTGCAGCTTTGGACTTCTCATAGTGCTCAGAAGTTTCTGTGAAGATGTAGGAAATGGTGACATTTCCTTAAACTTGGAAGATATGATGCAAGGTAGAGGGTGGGAAAGGCAGACCACGGCAGTTCATTAACTCAGAGATATGGAAAAGGTGACTAGTGAAGGCATATTCAATATTTCTCATGACACGGGGTCTATAAGTATGTAATGAAATAACCAGCTGACAAGTTTAAGACAAACAAAACCCCCCTTACTTTTTTTTCCATACAAACATAATTAAATGATGGCATGCCTTGCCACAGGATGTTTTGAAGGCCAAATGTTTCAAACCATTATTACACAAATCAATGGAAGAAAATATTCCACAGAAGGCTCCTGAACAGTAGATACAGTCTCTGGTTGAGGAAGTTTGGAGCTGGGAGGATACACTAGGGAAATATTACTGTATACTTGTGCTACTTTCTCTAGGCATCCCAGCTGCTGCAGGGGAAAAGCAGCAGATTAGAGGGATCTTTGACCTGACCCAGTACGTGTAGTGTTGCTGGGGAATCTCCCTGGTATATTTCAAGAGAGCATCTGTCCTCCTCCAGCTTTCTGCCCTGTGAAAGTCTGGCTCCTGTAGATGTATGTAAAGCCAAGCCAATAAAAACCATTTTCAGTGTCCTCTGCCAGACCTCCTCGCACATCAGGACAAAAGAAGGCAGCTCATCTCACCTCTTGGTTCTTAATGAAGTGAATAAACAAAGCTTGGTGGGGTTTCTGTTAGTCCAGTGGCTGCACAGCCAACCTGCTTCCTTCCCAGCTTGCTCCAGCAGCCTGTTTTATGCTGCCAGATGAATTTTCAATTTGCGTATCCCCAAACTGCAGATTCTCTGAGATGTATATCCTATGTGTGAGGCCCAGCACTACAAACTTGCCTAAAGTTTACCATCTGTCTCAATAATAAAATTAAACTAATAACTGAAGGGTATGAGGGATATTTCAGTTGTTGATTCTGCTGCTGTTTTATCCACTGTCATTTAAAAGGGGGATTTTTGTGGGTGGTTCATGTTGGGTTTGTTTTGTTTTGGTGGTGGGGGTTGTTTGTTTGGTGGTTGTCATTTTTTTTTTTTTAAACAGGATTTTAACTCCCATGTTTCTGAAGCAGCTGAAAGAAGTTTTCTCAGATTTTTCAGAAAAAAAATCCACCTTGCTATCTAAAAATGGAAAATTCCAGGAAAAAATTGGTTTGAACAGACTTAAGCATGAGTGAACACAGGGATTTTCCAATCTCCATATGGTAATGTTGTTTTTATATATTTGATAGCAGCATGCATCACAGAGGAGACTTCTGAGAGTCCATTACTTTTCCTGTTTTCATACACACTAGTGATGATTAACTATGCAGGTTCATTGAGGCAGGTGACTATTAGACTGAGGAAATTAGGTTTTATTTCCTGTGTGCTATTCCTAAAAAGACCTAAAAATATTCAAATATTCCAGCTTCAAACTAAAAGGATCCAAGCTGCATAATTGGATACCATATGGAAATGTTTAAGTTGGTAGATTAGCATTCATCTGTGCTCTGGTTAGACACTTGGTGAACAGCTGTGGAAGTGAAAAACAGACGAGTAATTGGATCTGCTATCTTTGGGAACAGAATCCAATACATGGTTTTAATTTTCTATACATTTTGAATGCTCAGCAGGATGCTGATGGGAACACAGCTAAGGCAATGAGCAGGTTTAATGAGTGTGCTGGTTGTGCCACCTTTCCAGGCTGGTGGCAGCTCTCGCAGGAAATCTTTCATACATTCATTGAAGTTGGGTTGAGGAAATCTGTAGTACCGCTGCTCTTTATGAAGTTCCCCTGGGAAAATTCCCCATATTCCTGTTGGGTAATATTCTTTGGAAAAGGAATATCCCTTTGTCTGTGTGGACTAGCTCAGTTTGTAACTGTGCCTTCAGATTGCAGCTTTCAGGCACAGTTGATATTCCTGCAAAGGGAGCCTGGCTGCACTATCAGCACAGAAATAACCTGACCTAGCAGTGAAAGGCTCTGCTTGCTGGGTTCTAACTGAAATTACAAATACCTCCATTTTCTTTTGGAAGCAAAACAAACTCTAGAAGTTTCTTGTTTGTATAGTTTTTGCTCATACAGCACCTCTAAGTGAGGTTTCCTCACCAATTATTTGACAGGGTTTTATGAAGAATGATGCTTATTTAAAGGAATAACTAAATTGCAGGTTGTTTTCCTTAGCAAGGTGAAACTTCTCCTGTACCCTGAGACATGGGTTGCATACAAAGTGTGCTTTGAGGGGGAAAATGGACAGCTTCTCCTTCCTTCTGTCCATCTTCCCAGCTGCATGTTGGAAGGTAAAGGGAAAAGATAGTTTTGTCCTTTGTTTGTCATGCAGGTCCATTTTATGTTTCTCTCAAATTCAAGAGCTGCTGCTCTTGGTGCATTGTTGCTGCTGCTTCATGGGGTTTTCCTTCTGCTTTTGGCTGAGTCAAAGGCACAGCAGGTACCCTCTGCAAACGATGTGAGTGGTGATGGATGTGTAATCTCACTTTGCCAGTAGTAAGCACGGTGGTGAATGAGAGCTGACTGCAATCAGATTTGGACAGAAGATAAACCTGTGCCAAAGACCTGGAAAAAGGCCTCTGTTCTGTTGGTATTTGCAGATTAGGTCAAAATGCAATCTAACAAAAGGATTCACTTGAGAAGCTCTGGTGCATTTTGACTTGCTCTCTTTGTGGTTTGGAAATGTGGTTCTTTACAGAAACTCATCTGAAGAGGGACTGCCTGTCACTCAGATGTTTGCTGTACCTGCTTGGACTTGGATGAGATGAGGGTTTGCTGAGAGACTTGGAAGAAGAAAGCAGTTGGCTGCAAGCACCTGAGATTTTGCTCAAATTTCTGAGCACTGAGCTCCTGTATGAGAGAGCTCACAGGGTGGGAATGAAGCTGTAATAGTCTCTGAGGACCATAATAGACCTGATTTTTCTCAGCTAAGTTTGGTGAGGATCAACTGGCTGTCTTGGGGCTGGGAAGAATTGCATGGGTTGGTTCTCCTCTAAGATTTGTTGAGGCTGGGCTGTGATGTGGCTCGGGGCAGTTGCTTGTGGACAGCTAGGAAGCCTGCTGACAAGTAATTTGAGGAAAGTGCAAGCTCTCTGCTGTACTGCTGTGTTTTTCCAAAATTAAGACTGTGTTCCCTTTCTCCTATTTAGTATTTTCTTGTTTGTTGCTTATCCAAAGATGCTTATAAATTAGAAATACTGATCTCTTTCAGGAAACTAGAGCTTTTGTGGCCTGTGCTCTTGTGAGTTCTAAGATTTTCTGGGGGGATTATGTTTCTTTGTTTTGTTTTTGGCTTGGTTTGGTTTTTTTGTTTGTTCTTGTTTTGCCTGGTATCATGCACTGCTTTGTTTATTTACACCAGAATGCTCCAGGAGCTGGGTGGTTTGGAGATGGTGGTAAATGCTAGAGGTGGTGCTAACTACTTTTGGCACTGTGCTCTGCGAGGTGCAATTTGTGCATAAAAGATGGAGACCTCTGATGAAATGGACTGCTTTTGATATTGCTGAGAACCTCTCAGAAAGTACTTTTTAATATGTATAAAGACATCCATTCCCTTACCTCCCTCATGAAAAACATAAAATGTCTGAGTCCTGGTGAAGTCAACAGTGCAGCCACCACAGAGACATGTTAAGAGATGTTTCCACAAGGCTGCAGATTCTGGCTGTCTGCCCTAGCCATAAGTAGCCGGTACAAGCTCATCCATGATTTTTTTTTTTAAATAATCAAACTCCTGGATTATGTGAAAGAGCAGTAAATACCTACTTAAATGCAATGCCACTAGAGTCTATTAATCTGTTAGTAGATGAGACATATTTATTTGTTTGAAAGTGCATTGAGTCAGAGAGAAGCCTTGTACTGAAACTCATATTTCGGTTTGCTCAGTCGCCCTTAACACCCTTAACAGTCTGGTAAATAACAAACTGCATTAACAAAAGGAAAAAGGAGGGATTCCTTTCTTGACATCTCCCACCTCCCCCTGGAAGAGTATTTGGCCAGACTCAGGACGGTGGACCCGGCCATACCTGTGTGCACGATCCAGAAAACTGCAAGCACGGCTTAAGAACTGCCAGAACCACCCTCCCTTGCCTGATGTCCTCTGATGGCTGGAAGGAAACAATGTCTGTGGAAGTAAAGAAAAACCACCAAAACAACACCAACAAATATTTTTTTAAAACCCGAAACAACACCAAAACAAAATCACCGCCCCCAGTCATCTATCAGGTGATCCTTTCCTCAAAATGCTCTCCAATTCCTTTTCTAATTCTTCTGTTGTCTTTTTGAGATAGAGAGCAATAAAAAGGAATACTGAATTAAACATATTGTGTAACATGTGAACAATGTGTTTTGACTAGAACACATTTTCTTACCTCTTCCTGTCAAAACAATTCCTGTCACTTGATTGGGTATTTTTAGCTACTTTCTGACAATTTATCTGCTATTTTAGTTGTTACCTGCAGCAAAATTTGGATAATAGATGTGAATATTAATGGCAAAACCAGATCATCACTGCACAGGAACAGTTAAGGCTGCTTTTCCCCATGTGCATTACTCTCTTTTTATTGACAATAAATTCTATTTTCATTTAATGAGCTAATTATCAAATACTGGGAAGCTTCTGATCCTTCATAGTTTGGCTTAAGTTTTAACTGTTCGGAATGAGGATTTCATTTTGGCTTTTTTCCCCTCTTTTTATGATTGGCAAACTCTCTTGCTCCATTTCTGTCCCTGTTTGACCTTTTCAGATTAAGAGAACATTGAGTAGCACAAGTCCCAGTATAGGTTTTTGGAGTACCCCTCTTCAAACATCTTTCAATCTGAAAATTTAATCTTTGTTTCTGTCATTTGAACTCAGTAATTCTTTAAAGACACTGCTTTATCCAAGAGCAAAGTCAGAGAGCCCACAGAAGAGTAGTGGCTGTCAAGGTCATCAGAAACCTGTGTCAGTATCTTTGGGGGGAAATCCTAGTACAGTGAGTAAATTTATTAACACACTGATGAATACTCAAAGCATTCTGACAGATTCCCTAGGCGTTACTTGCTTGAAAGGCTCATTGACTCTTCCTCCTTAAATCATATTTATCCAAGTATCTTGATTCTGACATACAGGAAAAGTTTTACTGGCTTACATAAGCAGAAGTTAAACTCTTTGGTCTGTTGTTTGCAAGAACACCCATGATCCATTTTGCACGATCTGGGAGGTGTTTGCCCACCACACTCCTCTGCAAGTGAGGAAGATTTACATGACAAGCTGTGCTCTGTAATAGCCTGGCAAAATTTTGTATTAGGGTCCCTTAGAACTCCTGGGTGAGCACTCCCTGGCAATTTATGCAGTTCATGTTACAGAGCTGGGAAAAAGCTGCCTCTTTAGCACTTTGGTTTGAGGCAGCTCCTCGGACTCGTTCCTTGGGCAGACCGGCTCGGTGGGTGAACCTGCCTGACCTCCCTGTGCTGCACACAAATGGAAAGAATTCAGTAGTGTTTCTGAAACTGGCTTATCTGCTGAAGTGCTTATGTCTTTATGATCTGTTGGTTTCAAAAACTTTCTGGCAGGCTCCTGGCTTCCAGTACTTTTGAAAAAGTTTTTTTATTAGTAGTCTTTATACCTATGGCAAGTTGTACTTTAGCCAACAATGAAAATATATTTTTTTAATGTGCTTTTACCTTTAACTTGACAGAATTAATTCCTTTTCCTGTGCTCTCCATCTAGGTATATCTTCCACATTTTCTATTTTTTTTTTTTTTAATATATCTTCTTATAGCTGTCCTTACTCAGATTTTTAACCATACTGTTGTTCTTACAGCTACTTTTGGAGTCTTTTTCTCTCACATGCCTGTGAACTGAGAGTCTTTATGTAATGTTTTGAATTCCCTCCCTGCTGCATGCAGTTGCCCTACTCTTGTAGCTGCTGTTTTAAATTTTCTTTTAACTAAGATTAACTATTTCTCTGTAATTTCTTTTAGAAAATTTAATATTCTTGTGGTGGAATTTTGAAGTGTTTCTTCTCTTGTAATATTATTAGAATTGACAGTAACATGGTCATCAAAGAGCAATTTTTCAGTGATCCAGCTTGAGCTAAATTTTGTGCTGAGAATCACATTTCATGTGTTCTCTGAGGTTATTCTAAGCTTATTTAAAGTTCTGTATTATGCCACCATGGGTTTCATCCAGTAAGTACAGAGGTAGCCGAACTTTCTTGATCTTGTCAGTCTTTGTGGCCTCTCTAATTCTCAGCACCATTTTGTGGTCACTTTCATCACTGTGGCTGGGCTTGATCTCTACTTTAGGTGGGTGCTGTAGGCAAAGTCTATAAAGGAATAGTGCTTCAAACAAGAAAGACCTTGTAGCATGGATGGAAGCATCTATTCTCTGTGATTTCTGTAACTGTTTAACCTCCACCACACTGTGACCTCCACCACCAGAAAGATTTGTTTTCGTCCTTAGAAAACATGTCACTTAACATTCTAGCATCTCAAAATGCTTCAGAAATATGATGTTCTGCTTGAAATGTGATAAATATTGCATATCAAGTTTAAAGTTTAGAAGCTGACTTCAGTGTCTGCAAAGGAAGAAGATGAAATCTAAGATTGCAAAACACCTGAGCTTTTGAGAAAGCTCAGATCACTGCGTTGAAGCTCAGCCCATCTCCACAGGGACAGTTCTGCTAGTGTCTGCCAGCTAAATAAAGCAGAAATACTACTTCTGTAGTGGAGAATATGAAAGGCATTTTAGAAAGCCACAATTAGCTGCTCATCTTATGATCTCTGGCAAATGGTTCCTGCTTGAGAGGCTATTGTGAGCAGGGCCAATTTGCTCACTGACTTTCTAGTGTAGAATAACTAATTCACATTACTCAACAGAGCTGAAAGCGCTGATGTTATTAGGAAGAAGAAATAAACAATTGTTGTTGGGAAATGAATGGAACAGTGTATTTTGCCAGGGAAAACTAGACTGAGTTTCGACGCTTCTCAGACAGAATTACAGTGATAGTAATGAAAATTGCATAATGAACTAAAGTACTGTGCAGAACAACATGTCTAGCTGTTATGATAGACATTGTGCAGCTGAATTGTTCACTGTTAGGTAGCTGAATTCTCTGCAGGCTCGGAAAGGCACGTGAGTAATTTTGTATAGCGCAGACTGTTGGCAGCAGAGTTCAGGAGCAGGCTCTGCCAGTAGTGCCTTTCATTATTTCATGGTTGGAGCTTGTGTAAAGGTCTGTGAAACAGTTTGATAATATGCTGTTGTCATTATACACCCAATGGTCACCTCATATCCAGCAGTTCAATGCAGAAGCCTCTGTGAGGAAAGTAGTTCTTGAGACAGTGTATAATGGCAGTGAGCAACTGCTTAAGAAAACAACAAGTGAAGAAATCCCAATCTACAGGAAACGAGAACTTAAGAACCTTCATTTCATTCCGAAGACCTACCTAGCCCAGTATCTTGTCTGATGGTGACTGAAAATGGGTGCCTGTCTAGGAGAGAATGTGGGAGCAGAATTAATGAGCACAATTTCCCTGTGAATGCTCTCACAGGCTCCCATTTCCAGCTTGGATATTTCCTGAGCCAACAGAGCTTCTATGTATTTGGTAACATTCAGTAAATCTCCCTCTCACAAACACATGCAGTTTTCCTTAAACACTTGTAAACTTTTAGCATTCATGATATCCCACAGTGGAGTTCCTCAGCTTAACTCTTCTTTCATGTGAGGAACAGCTTCTTTTTGTTTAATCTATGGAGATGTATTTTCCAAAACCATAACCTCCCAGTGGTATGGCCAAATCCGTGTTTAGAATGACTGAAGTCACTCACATACTCAAGGTGAAGCGGGAACAGGAAACCAGCTGAGGGTCTTCTGTGCACTGCAGAAGGTGCTCTGCAGAACCACAGTGCGTCTGTGGTAGCTGCCCTGGCCCTGTGTTGGGTGGTCCTTGGGTGTCAGCATCCCTTCCAGATTCAAACTTGGTCTGGCAGGCCAGCAGCACAACTGGGTTGTAAATTGTGGTGAGCACAAGTCCCACATACCTGGGGATGGGAGAGGTGGGAGTGGGATGAACTAGGCAGCCACTCTGCAGGGAAGCAGAATTATTTTTACGTTACCTTGAATTAGACTAGTCATCAAACTTTTGTATGGCAGGAAATCAGTATATTAGGTAGACTTGGAAACCAGTTGTTCTGCGCATGCCTCCCCTTTTGTTTTCTGATCTAATGATTGTCTGTGGACATTTATTCCAGACTGTTTGGCTGCTGCTCTGTGCTTGGTTCTCTGGACCCTGCTGTTGGATCTTGACTTGCTTGTTGATTTGGAACTCTTTGGATAAGTTTATTTTTTCTAGTCAGTGTTAGCTAAACCTAACTAATAGTCATGGTCTGTGGATAGACTCCAAGCTTAATTAGTAATAAAATAAAAAATAATGTTTTTTAAAAACCCAAAAACTGGCCTACAGTGAATTAATTTGTGTATTCTTTGCTGGCTTGGAGTCTGAGTGAAAAGATATATCCACATTACACTGGGAAAAAAGTCTTTGCTAAACTAGCAGAGGATATAATTGCCCGTGTTAAAAATCTGCCTCTTACCTTGAATTCAATCCACTAACTCACGTACTTTGTCTTAACTAATATTTAACATGAGTTATTTGGCTTATTGTATATTTAGAGGACCTAACTGGAATGACAAAACCTTTTCCAATTTTTTTTCCTCTATAATAGAGATAATATCTAAAAAATTAAGGAGAAAACAGCAGAACTTCTTGGCTCAAACAGTTAAGAAAACCTTATCTTCATTAAGAAATTACCCCATCTGATTTCTGAATATTTTCTTTGGCAACAGAACATGGGCTTGGGTGAGTGCAAGAGAGTTTAACCTAGGGGAACGGTTGCATGGGGTAGCCCTATGTAAACTTGTTATTTACTCACATTATCAGCTTTCAGGCTTAGGTAAAACTATTATTAAATAAAGTTGGGACAAGAACACAGCAGTACTGTCCTGCTCTGAATCAGTAACAGGGTTTGACTTCTATGTTTATGATCAAGTACATTTACATATATATTTTTTTTTTTTTCACTACTTTTTTTTTTAAGACAGAAGTGAGTAAAGATTTTCATATAAGGTCTACTGGTATCTAATTGTCATCAAATTTCTTCAAGTTCCTGCTAGCAATTACCCAAGAAAGATGTGTTTCATCTTAAGGAGAAAGTAAAAAAAGAAGTGCTTGAAGAAACAACAGATCTAAGTAGCTGGCAGGAAAGAAAGAAATCAATAAAAATAATAAATGATGCTGGGCTATCCTAGTAACTATTTATATCTTATCTTAGGCTACACTTCTTATTTAGCATGCTAACATATTTTAAAGTAGAATTAAATAAGCAGCTAGTGCCTTTGTTTTCAGTGAAAATATGTAAAATTGTCAAGACTGTCAGCATGATTTAACACTTGTTTTTCTGGCTGAACTGTTTAATTTTGGTTAGCTCTTGCGTAAAATGTTTTCACTGAGCGAGAGAATGAAAAACATTATTTACTATGCTAAAATTTTGAAACCTCTCTCTCTGTTTAGGAGAACTTTTGAATTGTAATTTGTTACAACTCTTTAACAAAAGGTAAAGAGTAGGTTGCTTTGTCATAAACTTATCTATCTCAGCCAGGAAAATGTTTTCTGCTGCCATACAAGCCTTATTCCACCTGCGAGGAGGTCAGTGGAACCACTTAATGCAAGCAGGCTGCAGCAGTGCGCTACTGAAGGGTGTCATGCCAAAACTTGGGAGGTTTATGACATTTTAGAGAAAACAAGAATCTTGAACCTACTCGTCCTTCAGCACTGAATTTGGATGCATCTCCAAATCTTTCTTTTTTTTTCCCAATAATGCACTGAGTTTCACATTGCATCAGGCTGGACTTAAAAATTCTCAACCTGACTTGCAATAACCCAGACTCCTCAAGTCCTGGTCTTGGAAGACAACAGTATTGACCATGCAGGCCAAGCAAAGAGAGAAACAAATGTAGGTTTCTTGTAAAGCTAGAGTAAAGGCTATTTTACTCATGTTGAATAACTGCTGAGGGCCAAGAAAATTTTTTTAACATGCACCAGTAGCGGGACAATCTCAAACAGGTAAAGGGCATTCTGGTTTGTGCTAACAGTCTTTGAGGTTCAACAACTAGAAAGATTTTTTATACAGATCAAATTAGATTTAATCATGTTGCTTTTTGTTCACCAAAATGATAATTAAAATGTTTCCTTTTGAATCAGAGGTGTCAAATGAAAATACTTTTGAAATAAGGACTAAAATAAGATAATTTTCCCCCTTGATGGTTGTGGAGATGTTAAATGGCTCTGCTATTCCCTTTTTTATCCAACCCACTTAAGTTCAGTTCACAATTCTCCGGAACTGAGTTCAAACTGTACATTGCACCTCCTTAACCACTCAGCTCTTCGCTTTTCTGAGTGAGTTATATAAAGTAACACGGCTCTTAGGGGAAGGGCTGAGGGAGCTGTGGAATACTTTAAAATGTTTGGGAAAGCTTCTTTGGATTTCACATCCCCTGTGTCTGCTGAAGAAGTTAATTGTGGTCCCTTATAAGGTGGTGGAATGGTCTAGTTAATCCTTAGAACTTCCAGCCACCACCAATATGGAAAAAGCAAGTTTAGCATCCCACCTTCTCCAAACATTTTTCTAGTCAAAACTGTTCTGCAAGTAAGTGACCTGCATATTTAGCAGCATTTTCTATCTGATAAAAATGATTCTATAACAACAGTTACTTGTTACCTTGTTACTGCAATTACACCTGGAAAAAAGGTCTACTTTTGAGGATTTAGTTTATCAGGAACTGAGATACTGTTTGACTGTTTCCAGATGCCTATATCTATGCAATAAAGGTAGAAAGTTTATTTCCCAGATCAGTAGCCTGCACTTGAAAAAAAAAAGTTTAGCACCAAAGAAAGAAGTATGCATGTCCAGAACTTTGTGTTTCACTCATAAAATAAGAGAAATTTTTATTCCCTGGGAATAGAAAAAATGCATATTGCAACTTTTAATGAGTCATCTAATCTCCTTCCTTACAAGCTGTTCTCCTCTAAGATCAAGTCGTATTGACTGTACAGTAAACACATCTCTTCCGTTGGTAAACAATTTGGTTGAATTACTTTTAAATACGTTTAGTATTAGAAATGCTCCTCCCATCCACAAGTCACTCATCCCTGACCAGAGATGGACAAATTGTCTGAAGCAATTATCTATGTGGAATTTAAAGCCACAGGATATTTTTAACCTTATTTCGAGGTGTTTTACAGTTGGTAAAATAATGGATAAAAATGACTATTGCCAGTGAGTTAGTGAGTAAGCTGTAGCTTTGTGGTCTGTGTACAGCAGGTGGTCGGTGATTAGAGCTGCTGTCATCAGGCAGACTGCACTGTCTGGAGTTCAGTAGCCTCAGACTACGCTTGAATATCTGGAAAAGATCCACACCAGGCAAACCACAGCCACAGGGAATTTGCCAATTCAGTGGGCAAGAAGTCTGAGCTGTCACTCCCTTAAAGTCAGTTCTCCAGGACTGACATGTTCAGGTTTGTTAGTTGCAAAGAGCACATGGGACTACACCAGATCTAGGGAGGGGAAAACGAGTGGTCTTGCAGGAAGTAATGGTGTCTGCCTCTTTCATTTCACATGGTAGGAACTCTTCCCTTCATAGCTTATCCTACTATATGTAGGAATATCTCAGTGTCTTCTGGTGGAATGTTAAATAATATAATATAAATAATATGCCATCTGCCACATGACAGTGTGCCTCTCATCCTCTTCCTAAAGGGAAATGTCGGTGATGTGAAGTGTCTTGGTTGTGTTTGTGCTTGTTAAACACACATTGCTATGCAACTGTGTTAAAAAAGGAATCATGAGAAAAGTGGTCGAAATAGGAAGGAAGGAGCCTTGTGATGATCCTGCATTCCTGGGGGAATTTTCTAGATGGTCTCTGACTGTTTCTGACAGACGTCTGGCTCCAGAGAAGACAAACTGTAGCCTTTGCTGTAGAGAGCTTCACCGTGCCCAAGGAATGAATATGTTGACCACAGTCATCATTACACAAGCAAAATAGCCTTCTGGACATTTTGGGTATACACTGTGGACAGTCTGAAGGCAAGCATGGAGACTCTAAGACCTTCAGTGCATGTTTCTGGGTTAAACAGCCTGTATTTACATCAGGTGTATGTGCGTGCACATGCAGAAATGGCAGTGTACTGTTGAGATACCTTGGGTTCTTGAACAGTCATTGCTCGCTAATTGCCAGTGTGCCTCAGTGATTCACAATTTGTGAACAGAAAACTACATTCTGTTGTCGTGAAAAAATTATTTAGCTGTTTAGAAATTGATGGAATTAGTGTTGAAGTTGGGAGGACCGAATTTACTCAAAAAATAACAGCAGCCATTGAGGGAGGAAAAAAAAGTAGTAAAGTTTAGTATCACGTGCAGTATTTGTATGATCAAGTAGTAGGTTATAGGTTCTTTTTTTCAGCACCAAAAGCACTTGTGTGATACAACATGTAATTAAAACCAGGTTCCTAAAAATTCTTCAGTCAAGCTGAGGTTGCCATTGTGTAAAGTAGTAAGTTTGGAGCTGGGAGCTGCTTGTGCTCAGTGCTGCTGCAAAATTCATTTCTTAAATACAATATATCCTGTTGGGATACTTTTTCCCAAACATTTAAAAGTGGGTTTCTATGCCTGGTTTTATTCCTTATATAAACTAGGGGTTCCTTATATAAACTGGGTTTTTTGTAATGAGAAAGGGTATTGATGTGAGGCAGCAGTTACAAGAGATAGCTGTAACCAGGTAGTCAAAGTAAGAAAAATCTCTTAGCAAGTTCCTTTATGCTGTAGGACATTTGCAGAATGCAGAGCCTACAGGAGCCATGCTTTTGTGTCCCCAGACTGAACTCTGAGACACTTTCCTATATGATGCAATAAGACAACTTTTCCTTATGCTATACTAGTAATGCAGCATTCTCCCTCTTTCAACATACTGTACCTCTCACCATTCATGCTTTTATCAAGTTGCTCAATCTCTTTTCTCTGTAAATAAAAATGAGGATTTTTAAAAATGAGAGTACCATGTGAGAATTTGTATGTGGTCCTTTGATGTGAACAAAAGCTGCTTTCCCATGCCTAGTCATCTGTCTCCTATGTAAATAGTTTTGATTGCCAAAACGTTACTGTTGAATTTTATAAGCCATTTGTGAGCAGAGGGAGAATGCATGCTTATTGCAGAATATTTTCCCATCCTATTCATTTGCCATGACTTTTAAAGGCAATATTAAAAAGTATGGTTTAAAGCAATTAACGTAGAAATAGTAACTATGCAATTAAAATATATTATACAGTTTTTGATTTTAGTTGACAGTATGTTGCATATTAAACTGAGAGGGGAAAATTATGCCGTAGCTAAGAATTTTCTTTTTATTTTGGCTCAATATATGGCCATTAATTTGGTTGGATCCTGGTGCAGCTTTAGGACAATATTGGGTTAGATTAACTGGATGATTTGGTATGTTTCAAGCTCTGCCCAGGATTCTTTATTTGAGTAAAATTTCTGTGGATGATGGCTGGGCTCCTACAGACTTTCCAAATGGAACATCTCTCTGTCAGTCACCACAGCTTTACTGTAATGCTCTCTATTCACAGGCAGGTCTGTGTTACTCTGATAAGGAGTCTGTACTCCTGAGAAAGAAAATGAGACTAAAACATAGATATGTATTCCATATAGATATTTAGAATGTAGTTTCATAAATGCAGATCCAGGGGTTAAAATCTCCATCTGATGATGAGCTGTTGGCATACTTTGATGTGTTCACAATCCTTCCTGTATCAAACAGGGATCTGCACAAAATTCCTCTGCTTGTCTTTTCTCCTTGAATTTGTATTTGAAGTGATGTCTCCACACCTCTCTTTCAGTAGTTTTCCATGTAAAACCTTTTAAACTTTCAGAATATTTTGAAGTATGGCTACAGGCTTCAAGTTTCAGTATGTAGGCCACTTTGTGGGTAGCCAGGGTTGGTTGCTTTGTTTGTTTGCCTTAAATCATACAGTTATTTAACTCTCCATCCTGAGGGGAGTTCACTTCTCTTTCGTGATCATTTATGTTCAGAGCTGAAACAGATTAACAGCTTCCAGAAAGCCCTAAGTGTGGTAAAGCCAGACCTCTAATACTCTGATTCCAGCTACTGAAAGAAAATCATGGACTTTCCAACTTGCAGAAGTGTATAAAGAGATCCACTTTGCTTATCTGTGAGCACCTTTATGTAGGCATGTGATCCTGTAGGACTATTCTGTCCTCTTCCATGGATCATCAGGACAGCAATACATCTACTCACAGCTTTGATATGCTCTGCTTCTTTCTCACAAGTGGATACTGCAAACTGTTGATCAAATTACTCCAAACGTGCACCCTCATCTCAGCACCAGCAAAGCCAATCTGATTGCTCAGGTATCAGCTTTTTCATGAATGGATGACAAAATGCCGCTGAGACTTCTCAGACTTTTTTCCTATCCAAAAGCCACTCTCTGCAGGCACTTCGAGCATTTTAGTGTTTGCTGTACTGTTTGTATACATTTCTTCCTTTTTTGAAAATGCTACTTCTCTTTGTGCCTGGTTTTGCTTCTCGTTAAGGAACCAGACTGTTTCTGGGTCACCTTTCTTTTCTGTTATTCCCTTCCATAAGGAATTATGTCAAAAGGACTTATTTATTCTTCATAGATAAGATCTGACTGCAGTAACAGGAAATTTTAGCTTTGTTCTGCTTTCTATCCAGTTTTATATCTAAATTGACTAAGGCATACAGAAATCAGATTAAGTGACTTCCTTCAAGTCACGCAGTGAGCAGCTCATTTTGGATAGAATCCCAAGAGGATACTTGTGGTTCCCAGCCCTCCTCTGTAACCTCCAGACCACATTGCCTCCCCAGTGCACTGTGCAATGAATTCATTCTGAACATTAAATTGCAGCTTTGGCAATGAAGTAAGAGTTCCTGGGGCTCCCATATTTGCTGTAACTTGAAATTTCCAGAAGAGTTCCTCCTTGTGGTTTCTACAGCCTTCCCTATTGACCATGCCCATGGCAGTGGGGCCCAGTGTGTCTACAGAGGGTTTTCAAGGGCCACTGCAACTCGGCTGCCAGTTCTCATGTTAGCTACACAGCAAAGTAAAATCTGTGGTTCTTTGTTACTGAAAGAGGATGGCAAGTCATCACAGTGATTTATTCAATTTTTCCTGGCTTTTTCAGTCAGCAAAGTCACTCAGCATAGGCAAGTTGATGGTGGACTCCCATCCTCAGAGCAAATGTTTGCTAGTGGGGAGCTCTGTGATCTTGCTGCGGTGAAGGAGATAATGAGAGGGGAACTTAAGATCAGATAAGTGTCTGTCCTGAGGGAGGGTTTGCAAATACGTGCAAAATGCCTTTGATTGTTTCTGTAGCCAAGAAATCCTTCCCATTCGTTATAACAAACATTACATGGGAAGATGCCTCTCTAGATTACCTGAAGTCAATATCCCTTTATATCCCTACAGGCCTCTGAGAAAGGCTTTCTTTGATACATCGCACCCTTGTGATCTGGTGAGGCTGGGAAAACCAGCCACTTGAATGTTCTCTTTACTGCCAAGTTTTAAAAACTCGCTTTCAGAACCAGGAAAGAAAAACTGAGCTTCAGATTTTCAACAGTTCTTTGAGTTTTTGTAACTCACAGACCACTGAAAGTGGTCGTCTGGCTCTTATGTGATAAGAGTAATGTTCAAAATATATGTGAAAAATTGAGCTGTCCCCTTACAAAGCAGAATGATGTACCAATGATACTTTGACTATGTGGACGCCTTAAAGGCTGTTAGTCACTTCTGAAACAGAATTAGTATAAAGCTAATGATCCAAATAGCAAAACCCATCAGGATGGGTTCTGCTCTCCACTGAACTGGAGAAAACCTCTTGCAGTTTCTCTGATGCCTTACAGAAATCTGTGGCGTATAATAGAAATGGTTCACTCTTTGCAAAAAACTCCCCTTTCCTTGGTAAAAATGTCAAGATGGTTCAATTTTGCCCCAGAAGAATAAGATTTGACTTCGTGTTATTTTATTTGGTGATTTGTCTTGTACAGCAAATTGTAAATTTTTAGTGAATTTAATTTTCTAACTTTTTCATGCCTGAATAAAACATAATTGTCTTTCTCTCTTTTGTTGTGCCTAAAAATGATGTCTATCTGCCCCAGAATAGTCACTTAAACTGTCGTTCAGATCTTTTATGCAGAATTGGGAGAAAAGTAGCTTCATGTTAAATGGCAGTAACTTATTCCACTAGATAAAGAAAAATAACTTCCCTGATGTAGCACCATTTTGTACACATAGTCTAATATGTACCTAGTTCCCTCTTCTTGTTCTGCTTTCCCTTCGTATCATCAAATGGAAATTGTAAAGATACACCACAGTTTTTTTAAAAACAGAGAAACCAACTCCCCTAAAACTGCAGATAATAGTATACCTACAATGCTCCTAATGCATAACCTGGGAGTCAGGGCTAAATCTTTATGTGAAGTCAAGATGTTCCCACACTGAGTGTTAAGTGTCCTTTCAGCACCTCTGATGTCATACACCAAACATCTGTTCTTTTTGTGCACTCCATAAAATTAACACATTCCTTTAGTCACTGTCATCTTCCTTCTTCTCCCCCTGCAGCCTGATCCATTAGCTGGGGTTGGCAATGAGGTGGAATCGGCTTTGCCAGCTCATCTGGCTCCTGTGGTCTTATGCTGGCCAACCTCTTGCCTGCTTCCCTTGTGCACAGGGTACTCAGGATTTTAGGAGCCTCAAATATCATTAAACTCCTGAAATCAGGCAAGGTTTAGAGAATCCTGTCTCGTGTGGGTGAGCTCATTCCGAGCTTAACAAACACAAACTCATCTTTCTTAAACCATATTAAACCATAGCTTACAGTGCTATGACTGTATAGAGTGCCATAAATCATAATTTAAGGAGATCAGAAAGCTTCTATATAGTGTTGAAGTGTATTGAAATTACTCTGTTTATCAAAATCAACAGTCTTTACCAAGAGCAAGGCTCTTGGTATAAACATCATAGTTTCTTGGAGCTCTTTTTTTGTTCCGCTCAAGACTGTTATTGTTGATAGGAAGGAGACAGAAACCACACCATTTAGTCACAACAAAGACAGTGTGAGCTTGTCTGTTCACTAGCTGCCAGAATGGGATGGAGTTGCCTCTACTTTTCTCCTTGTTCGTTTACGTTAAATAGTTTAACTCATTTGAATGTTAGCAGACAGGAGAAGAATCCATATTTATTGGTTTAGAAACTATTTGACAGTAAAATAGTGGATGAAAGATGCTTCCACCTCCACATTTCCCACCCTTCCCCACAGCTAACCTGAAGGACAGATAAATTTGTACTAATGGAAAAGCTCTTGTTTTCAAGACTGAGCAGCCTAAACCATGGCACAGAAATGGATTCTGTCAAGCTGGGAGCAGACAGTTTTGGAGGTAGAAGAAAAACATTGTGGTAACCCTGGCAATTATTTATGTAACATACTCAGAGGCATGATCTTCAGAGAACACGTACATCTGACCACAGTTTTAGCTCAGTCCCATCCCTAGCTTGAGATGCCAAGTAGAGCATTGCTGTAACTGGAACCATTATTTCCTGGAGGGTGCAGGTTTCACACACTGTCCTGCTGGGGCCAGGAATGCGGGAGCTTTGCGTCGCCGCAGAGATCGCGCTGTTTTGTAAGTGATATCCTAAGGAAAGGCCATGCCAACAACACATCCCTCCCGGGGAAGATGTCTGCGAAAGCCTGACCGTGACCTAGAAAAGAGGGTGAGAGGAGGAGTTGTTTATACCAAGTCTTCATTGAATTAGGAATCTGAACACTGGTGAAGTTTTACAAGAGAACTAAGTCCAAAAGGATCCAGCAGAGGTGGATCCCTTGGCCAGCAGCAATGGTAAAAACAATTCTTAGATAAACAAAAACCCTCTAGCTCTTATGCCAAGGCAAAGGCTTGATCTGTGTGTTTGAGAGCTCACACAAAATCAAAAGAGACAGAGCTGTGCCTGGGAAATCAATATAAGTTATTGTTATTTAGCAACTAGATAAAATATTGTAGCAGAGCACAACTGTAACAAAACTAGTCTGAGAAAGAGTAGGAAAAATATGTGCACAGCTCATCAAATTCTTCTACTTAATTAATAAGTTTCTCACTAAATTTTGAAGCTTGGAAAATTTTCAGGCTACTCTAATAAGCCTGAATCAAGACTTCAGTTTCGGATTTAATTGTGCTCCAGGCCCCTTTCATAGAAAAACTAATTGTTCCATAAGTTAGGAGACACTGGTGGATCAAGCTTTCAATAACTATGCATTGACATGGTGAAGTACAGAGGGTTTTTTTTAAAATGCGAATTTTCACTGTGGTGTGGGAAATGTCAGAGATTGAGGATTTCATTTATTCAGTACCTGTACTGCTTTCCCTGACCCTCACAGTGCCCTGTTCATTAAGAGTTTTCCTTCCTCATATTTTTCAATTGGAATAGAATTGGGAAAAAAAGTATCAGGCTTACATGAACAAGAACATTATTATCTGCTTCTGTCCATTCAAAGGCAAATTGAAAGTTTCCTTAGAGTGGCTCACAATTTCTCCAGCTATCCTATCCTTTTCTTTTGACTGGGGTCATCACTGGCTCCCTGTGATACTTCTTTATGGAGTCGTAGTCATTAATTCTGCCATCCTTGAGTTTAGTAAACAATAATTTTCTTGCAACCCATTCTATGCCTGTAATTCGAAGAGACTTTGTCTTAACCGACTTTGTATGTCCACAACTCCATCACTGCAGCTCATTTGATCGCTTGACTCTTTCAAGTCTTGAATGTGCCTTGTCAGTGCCCTTTGATGATAATGTGATACGAGGCCCATGAAACAAGAAATTGTTATTCCAAACTTTTCCAAGTTAAAACTTTCTGCAGGTTTAGCAACTGCTGAGCATCTTACGTGTCACTACAGCCCTGCACAGATAAATGTGAGAGTCCCTATGTGCGTAGATTTGAGACATAAATGCGGATACATTCTGATGCAAACAAACAAATAGCTTTCTTGCTTTTTTTTTCTGTTGTTTGAAATTCCTTTTTGGCACACTGTATACATACTTCTTCTGGCCACACAGCAATGCAGCTGAAAAAATTGTCACAAAGTTCAACAAAGAGAAAGTGAGAGCCAGGGCTGAGTCATTGCATGTATGAGACTGGGGAGGAGGAAGCATTGGACTGTACTGACAGAGATTCAGAAAATGCTGAGGAATAATCTATCCCAGAGAATGCTGGCAAACTATCAAGAAACAAAACAAGAAAGAAAATAAACCACGGCTCCACAAAGGGATACGGAAACCACCCCCCACAAAGTCAGCCAAAAAATCTTTCCATCACAACATGAACATCAATCCGTCTCGCCCTAGTTTTTCTCAAGATGAAGCAACTGCAGCATTGATACTTTTAGCATTTAATTTAAAATATTGATCTAACAGATGCTCAGTGCTGGGCTGTTCGGATGAGCTGGTACACAGGTACTGCTCAGCAGGTGCTTGGAACGCCCATGGTGAAATGTCATGTGTGTCAGGGAGCTGGGGGTGACAGTGTGGCAGGCAGACAGCAGCCTCTCTAACAAGGCTCCAGTCCCACAGAGCCTGAATGAGGGCACAGCAGGTCCAGTGAGAATAGCCAGGTCCAGAGAAGAGTCCAGTGATCACCAGACAAGTCTGGGGACAAGACAGGCCCAAGGTCAAGTGAAGAAGTCAAGGCAAAGTGAAAGTTCAGCCCTGGGCAAAGCCAGGTACAGTGAACCTTATCATATACTTCAGAGAAAAATCAGATACATCTCCCAGATACAATCCAATGGGCAGAGGGTGTCCAAATGGAAAGTTCAGATGGGAAAGCACAGACCCTGCTTCTCACACTTTCCCTGTTTTTATGGAAATTAGATTCAAGGTTATACAGCTGTGTGCTATTAGAGCAGCCTTTGGACATAGGCAAATGAACCTTTAAAGAAGGGAAGAGGCTGTAGAAAAATATTATAGAGGAAGGCGATTAAAAAGATATCTCAAGACATCAATGTACCTTGTACTCAACAGAGACACTTGGAGCCTTGAGGAACCTGGAACTATGTCCCAGAACATCCTGCATGAATTTGCAAGATAGTGTGGCTTTTTGCCGTCTGCTGTGCTTGTAAGTACTGATGCTAGGGGCACATCTGTGCACAGGTAGTCGTAGTCACACCTAAGCTCCCTGTCTCAAAGGGTGCGCAAGAGGAAGACACAAGGAACCCTCTAGGAAACAGCAATAATAAAGCTTTATTTACTGAGAAATTTCCTTTCTTGTCCTTTACTTTTTGTACAAAATTTCACTGTTTAGGAAGCAAACTGTTTTGTTATATACAACACTATGTATTTTCAAACTATACACCTGAGGTATGGTTCATAAACTTATTGATAACCATTCATTTTTATGTTCTTTTTAAGTTCGTGTGTGCCTTAAAGTACCTGCTAGACCGTTCTTTTCTGTGTCACTCTCTAACTGGTAAAACCAAACTCCACTCTCCCACATCATGGACAACCTAGCAGAACTAGCAGAGGAGATACCAGCACTTGTGACTTTATGGGAATAGAGGGAACTTAATTTCATTCTTTAGTTTTATCATGGTCACGTCCTTCTGATCACTGACTGTGAGTCATGTGGAATACTTTGGCCTTCATTTCAGTGGATTTGTTTCTTGTTCCTAGTTTACTTAAGGTTACTGAGGGGGCTGGGGGCAGGGGTTGGATTTCTCTTTCCTCGGGATAGATTTTTGATTCAAACAAATCAAGACCAATATCTTTGCTAAGTACCTCAATTTGCATTTCAGGGTGCCTTTAACAAAGTCAAGTCTTAAAAAAATTCCTTTTTCTAGAGATTGGCATCACTCTACTAGATTGAACATTCCTTCGACACATTGCCCCCTCCCCAGCAATTCATTCCTCAAGGACATTGCACGGATTCTGTGGTGGTAACCGTCACTAGCAGCCCCACTAGAGCTGCTTCTTAAGCTGTGCCAAGCCAGGCTCGAGTGTTTTCAGGACAAGGGTCAGAACATCCTCTCCCCTGTGTGCTCCAGAACGAGCTGTTCCAAGAAGCAATTCTCCAAAGGTCAAACTTTCTGATATAAGACCAGTTTAGAAGAGAGCAGTGGAAATCCTACATAACGATTTTATTAAACTCTTGTCCCTTTCATCTCCCAGAATTTCGTGCCCAGCAGTGTTCTTAGTGGAGATCAGTAGCAAGTAACTCTCATGAAAGGTCCTATAGTTTTCTGAAAACGGAGATCTGTTTTCATTGTACAGTTCTGGCTGCACAAAATTATTTTAAGATTGCCTGAATCTTTGAACTGATCCTTTTCTTTATAATCCCCATTATCCTTTGGCTTCCACTGAGGAGTTCCACAAAGAATAACTACAGCTGAGCAAATATAAGGGTTCCCTCAATCTCTAGCCAGTATGGTGAAGATAGGAGAGGAGGAGGCTTTCCTGGAGGAATCCCTTGTGGTCACAGAGGGAGTGTGACTTGACTTGAAGGGATTCATGCCATTGCAGTGGTAGATTTTTCTGCAGTCAGACTGTGATTCTTCATATAATGGTCATCCTGTGAGTCTGAAGTTCCAGTGTCTCAAAAGCTTGAAGTACTCTGCTCTCGCCCCTCTGAGGTAGCCTTAACAGAATGTCTTTGAGGTCTGGGAGGAAAGGCAAGGATACAGAATACTGGAAAAGGGCAAGCATGAAAGCCTGCCTCAAGAAAGAGGTGCAAAGGAAAAGGAGGAACCATCAATTAAGCCAGTGTATTTTGAATGCCACATTAGAAGTCATAGGTCCTGGAGTAAGTTTGATGCTGCATATGGTAACTCTCAGATATGTAATGAATTTGCTGGTGTTTTCTAGCTGACATCTCAGCTGTATGCTGAGTTGTGCATTTGTGGGACACTTTCCCAAATACAGGCTAGTGAGTTATTAACTATATGCAACTCCATTACAGTAATTCCCATTGTTACATCTTTTAGTGCATACAAATGATAAAACATGATCTAATTGCAAAACAAAGGCAGAAACAGCAATTTTTGTAGTAAATGTCTGTTATTTAAGTCAGTAGTGTGCCTTCCTTCATTGGTATTTGAATTTAAGTTTCATTTTGAAAGTTTAAACTTCTCCTGTGCCCCTCAGGTCTAGTAGGCAGCTGATTTGAACTCTGGGGCACCGTGAGAGTCCCATGCTCCCTGCAAGATGACTTGCTTAGCAAGCAATCAACTCCATTTCCCAAAAGTGCACTGAACGCCTGTCTTACAGAGATATCTAAAGTTGTCACTGATTTAAGAACTCCAATGCCCGTAACAGCAACTCTGCTCCTGAAGGAGTTTGAATTCTCTGGCTTGTTTAGGTTAAGCATGAGCACTCCTGTAGTCAATCCCTTGTTGATGCTGGCTCTGGCTCTGAATAGAATTGTCCAAATTAAATAAAGTGGGAAGATAGAACTGGATTTCTTGATGTGCTGAGAAGTGTTCAGTCCTTCCCTGTGGAGCAGGGAGCAATGACCACAGGGCAGCCTGTGATGGCCTAGTGCCCTGAGAAGTGCTCATGCATGAGAAGACCTGATGAGGTACAAGAAAGGCTGTTTGTGACAATCTGCTGCCCAGGGGTGCTCTCACCGGGATTCTGGCTGGCAGATCTCACCACCAGCTGTGGGCACTCAGTTTCTGCATTAGCAAGGTGAGGTCATCCTTCAGAGCAAACCCTTTGCCATGGGCCTGTATCTACAGTAACAGAGTCAGCTAGAATTTGGGAGCTGGCTTGTCATGAATTTCCCTGCAAGCTTTATCGCACAAGTTACCCAGGCTGTGAGGTCCAAGCAGGAACTTTGTGTGGAGTCTCATTCTTGCTTCTATGGGTGCAAGGGAGTACACTGACCTTCCCAGGAGCAGTGAGGTGGATAAATGTCCTTCTAGGCATGTGGGAGAGCTGTGGGTGGCAAGTTCATGGCCCATTTCAGGGTGTCCTAGCACCTGCAGCTCCCAGATATATGACTTTGGGAATGTTTGGGGCAGGTTGGCCTATGCTTGTAATTCAATGTATTCTAATGACTCTTTAATTTAATATTTAATAAAACTTCCTCACTTGACAAAAATACCAAATATTCTTCAGCTTGGGGAGAAGATGGCCCTCTCTGGTTCTCTCTGGCCCTTTTAAGCATTTAATGGTAAAGGCAATGGCTCTGAAAGTCTTAATAGGAGTATTGTAGAAGACATCATAATTCCACGTAAGGCTTTAGAGAGCTGGAAGTGGTTTTCAGGACAAAAGAAAGTTTAGAGAAACTTTTTTCTTTCAGAAGAAGTGGTAATTATAAGTTTTGTACTTCACATGACCTTTGTGGGTTTTACAGTGTTCTCATAAAATGAAGCTCTGTCATCCTGGCTGGCAAATGGGGGAACAGCAGGCAGGGGCAGTGGGACATCCTGGCCCTGAGACCATAGGCATCTACCCTCTCAGGACCTTGAATCCTTCTCTGCCAGCCCAGCAATCCTCCAGGTGACCTGTGTTAGAATGAGAAACCTTGGAAATGTAGGACAGTGGCAACAGGAACTAATGAACCTTCCATGATCTTATCTCCGTGTCAAACCTCTTATTTTTAGTTTCGGGATGCTTTGGTTTCCCATCTGTGCAGCACAGTGCCTCAGCAGTGCCTCAGGCAAGATCCAGAAAGCCTGGGCATATTTCCACTGGAAGACAGATTTCCACTGTAGTTGGCCTTTTCTACTGCTAAATGCTTTGGTTTTGATGAATCAGCATTTTCCTATGGAAAAACATTCCTTTGGCGAATTTCCAGTCAGAATGAAACCAAGATTCAACACATTGCAAAATCCCTCCAGAACAGGATTTATTCTCTATAGCTGTACTTGTAAGCAATTTTACTCTTCCTTGGTTTCTCTGTATTATAATAAAATTATAACACAGATACAAATATCACAGGTGAAGGTATTTATAGTGACAATAACTATTTTTACCACTGAAAAGATTACGAAGTGTATAGACATTTAAATATAGGACCTGCAAAAGAGGTGAAAATCTTTCAGATTCCTGTGTGGTGAAATCATGAATTTTGAGACCTTATTTTGCAGTGCAGCAATATTAGAGGTCATGGAAAATGAAAATAGTTTAAACAATTCAGTATTTACTTTGCATTCTCCTCATAAACCAGACTTAAATCTAGGCATGTACTATTGAAAATCATAAACTTGATCAGGCACTTGTGAACACAGGTTTATATTCAGCTCTGGTTGATTTTGACTTCGTGTTTCTTCTGGCAGTTTATCCTGGACCAAAACATAGCTCAAGCTGTTGGAAAAGAGCTAAGGCCATAAATCGGTGTGGGTGTGAGCAGCAATAAATACAGTCCCTCTCTCTTGTCCTCTATAACACAGTAGGTGGGAAACAAGCCATTAGTTTAGACTTATAATTGTTGGAAGGCAACCGCACATTTGCCATGCAGATTCACATCCTTCCTTTCACAAATTAGTCATTCCCTTAAAATGAGCTTAATTATATTGTTTGATTGCATGTGTAATTAATGTAGTCCCTTCCTTTTTATTGGATTAACAGTTTAACACTTCTGAACCCCTCTGTTCCTACAGGATTTGCACAGGAACTTTCGCAGTCTATGTCAGCTTCCTACCTAGAGTTCAGCTAAGCCATAGATAATCCTTTTGCCTTAAGGTGAGGTAGCGAGTTAAGGGTGATTTAGTGACCTTTGGCATCTCTTTTTAAGCAGCTGAAGTTGAAGGATGAGCTCCATGCACAACCTCATCTCTGAAGATTCTCTCTCTGAATAAAACTATAAATGAAAAAAAAAAAGAAGAGGGAAAAACTCATCACTTAAGTTGCAATTCAGAGACTAATTTTTGCTTCTGCCATTCTTATTGCAGGCAAAGAAGGCAATGCAACTTGATAGTTGTGTCATCCTCTGAAAAGACATGCTCCTGAGAAACAAAATCCTCAAGCTGCCACTACAATGGAGATGTCCCTGCAGGAGGCATGGTTTGTGTCTGAGGAGTATGGAATTGCAGGTGGGCTGGAAGTGGGGTGAGTTGATCCACACAACACAGGCTCTGCCACTCACAAACTGTGTGTTTCAATGGCAGTGCAGTTACTGGTTGGCTGAGTCTACAGAGTGAACTTCTAGAAGTGCAGGATTTCATCCCCCCCCTAACGAGCACTTCCCTTGAGATGAGACTTTTGTAGCAGGTAAGACTTTATCTCTTCACACACTTAAAATAGCTTGTTGTTTAATGCTGTTTTATTCCTCTGTGTCCCTCCTGTTGGGTCTGCCCCATTGTTTATGCTGTGTGGAGGCAGAGGAATACTCCAGTTAATTGTGATGAGATCAGAGATGCAGCTGAAAAATGAATAATAGCAACAGCAAGATAAAATCCCTTTATTTGACATCTGCTAAAAAGAGAGAGAAAAACAAAGAAAACTGGAAAGAGGAGAAAATTATGTATTATACCTTTTATGGTTCTGAGCTGCAGAAGGCAATCTCAAATACAGCAGAGCTACTTGGAAATTGTTAAGTAGCTGTTTGCTGACTGTATGTAGATCTGGAAAGAATAAACATCATGAACTGTGGAATTTAGTTAGCCTACCTTAACTAGAAATAAATCTGAGGCATTAATTTCCAATCAGTGTGATCCAAAGTCCAAGCATGTTTAGATTCAGAATGAATGATTTCCATCTTTCTCTAGTTGGAGACTCATCTGCTCAGAAGCCTGTATCCTGAGAGAGCTAAACCTGACTTTTCCCTATGTAGAAGTCACACAGAATATAATTTAAAGAACCTACTTTCAGCACCAAAACCATTGGTCCATTTTCTAAGAGACTTGGCATTTGTAGCATGGAGTTCATCAAAGAAGCTGACTCAGCTTTAGCTGAGCTCAAAAGATCACTGAGTTGAATATCTGACTGTTGGGTGTCTTCTTTAGATCTTGGTTAGGAAGACAACTTGCTATGAGTTACGGTGACAATAAAACCTAAAGGTAAACACCCTCCCTAAAAGAGAAGAGTTTAGCTGTACTAAGCCACGGGAGTGACAGAAGAACACAGGGCCACAAGAGGATGGGGCTTGTCTTTGGCTAGATCAGTACATATTTAGTGTGAAAGTGCACCTGCCTCAAGAGGCTGTTCAAAAATTCTGTACTCTGCATTCTTTAAACACAGACTAAGTTCTTTTGCCTTTTAGGGAGCAGAAGGAACCCAGCAGTAGTGGAAAAATTTCCAAGGGTAGGACTGAGTTTACTTTTCTCCTACTTAGACTGAAAAGAAGCCTTTCTTCTGGTTGAAAGCAAAATTTCAGCTAACCTATGGGGTGCAAAGTTCTCTCAAAACCTCTGATGTGGATGAGATGAGCTTGTTACAGGACTAAGGCTTTCCCATGAAGACTTTGATGGTCTGTAAAGCACTGATTCAGCATATCCACTGTGGGCTGGGTAAATTGCAGGACATGCTTTATTAGCCTATAGTGGCTTGAAGCATAAGTTGAAGCTCAAGCTAGAAGTTCACTGCTGATTTTTCCCAAAGAGCTAAAAACATTTCAGACTTCTTAAGTGATCAACATATTATACAGGCAAAATTATATATGTGAATACTTTTTCGACAAATTGATGTTGTCATAATTTTGTATGAATATAGATGTTCTTAAAATCAATCCAAGGTGCCTAAATTGTAAACCACACCAGGTTCTTTTTATTTATTCTAGGCTGCAAATGCTGCAGGTATTCCTAGCTCAGGATGGTTACCTGGAGTCTGAAAAGAGCCATATTCACTGTTCCTAAGCGATCATTCAAATTGCTTTTCTACAGTAACTTTCATCAAACTTACATTTTGGGTTTTTTCTAGTTTAATGGAACCTTTGGCTCAGGGTTTTAATGCAGATGGCTTTATATAAATCTTTAATGAATATGTTGAACCTGGGTCACTTGAACTGCTTTCAGATGATTTAATGCTGACTTCTGCTGTTATCAAGATCCAAACTTGTGACCATGAGCCAGTATTTTCCTTTCTTGCAGAAAAATTATACTACTCAGGAAGGGAACTCAGTGGGGGGAAATTTAGCTTATGATTGGATCATAAGTAGCCAAGGATGGACAAATATTTTTCTTTCTTTCATATATACATACAGTTGTTAAATACTTCAGAAAGTATCTTGTTTTCTGAAACTAATGAAAGTTTGTTAATAGTAGAAATGGTTTAAAGCAATTCAGCTATTCTAGCAATGCATGCAGAAGTTTTGGAAAATTTTCTACAATTTATTCTTTCCATTGAAAAAAATTGCTTTGTTAGCAAGACAGCTCCTGCTTCCAGCACCATTTTAGGCCAAACTATATTGAATTGGTCCCAGAACCAGCTGTCTTTTTTGGTTCAGATCAGAATGGACACAGACTGAGCTTTGAATAGTGGCTTGAGCTTTTCAAGCTTTTACTGCTACAATTTTGTGTTTAACTCACTAATGATCAGTTGGTGATTATTATTCCATGCGTGTTTAAAGTCCCAGTGTCCCATTTGTGAAATGAACTGGTGTAGTGACCAGCAGAAAAGTAATTGTAGCCTTAATCCCCTGTTCTGTCCCTGGCACAATGAAAAAACTAAGGAGAAGGTGAACACCCTCATTCCACATTTTGGCTGGGTTTATTAATAGATTTGCATTTATTAAATTAGTTTTTACTAGGCTTTCATTGTGTCATAGGTCAGTATTCTATCTGGACTCTCAAAGGGTGGTTCTGGAAGTGGAAAGCAAATTCTTTATACAGCCATGATTTATCCTCATCTTGAATACTGTATCATATTAACAAAACATTTACAGTGTGAGAGATGTGTGAGTCAAAGTACTACATTAATAGTTTAAACTGAAGATGGGCCAGAATTCTTCTGTGGTGTCCTCTGATGTGTATATGTAATGGAGTGAACAACCAAAAGGAAATTTGAATGTGGTAAATCAAATTGTTGCTCAACCCACCATCAGGAACCAGGAGAAAGTTTACATAGCTGCCTCTCAGCAACTACTACTAATAAAGTATATTTCTACCATCCTGTATATATGAGTAATATTTTCACCTGGGTGAACAGCAGCACTTGGCTGGCAATAAGTGGAGGAAAATGTCAGTTTTTAAAAAACTGTCTTCTCTTTTAATTGGGGATTATTGACAATGTCTGCTTACTTGGGGTGTGTTGTGTTGGAGATCTTCACCCCACCGTTGCCCTGCAGCTCCTGAGGAACTGCATTCATCCTTCTCTGGTGGCGGTGGGAATCCTGCGGGGTGGCTGCTGTGTGCAGTGGGTCTGGCTCTGATACGGAGTTGGGACTCCCTGGCCAGGCACTAACACCCAGAGACTCGGAGCATTACTGGGGTGCCCTGCCTAGATCTCATGTCCAAAGGGCCCGGTTGGATTCAGAATGATGTCCACCTCTGTCATGGGTCCCATTATTATGGACAAATCTTTTTATTGCTTTGTTTCTCAGTTTCCCCACAATAAAATGAAATAATGCTATTTACCTTCTCTGAAGAGTGTGGCAAGTTTGCAAGTAGGAAATAGGATGAAAGTTAGGCAACAATTTCATTTTTAAATATTGGCACTTAATTCTTGAAGACTATCAGTGATTTCTGAATATACTTTCATTTCTTATAATCAGGTCTATACAACCTCAGTTCACCTCCTTCTGCTGACGCCTTTACATGTTCTGTTCCACAGCTGCCATGGAGATTTCTGTAGGGCTCTGGTATCATGCTGGGCAGGAGATAGTCATGCTTTGAGATAAGCAGGCTCTCTGTGGATGCCTCTCTGGTTTTTTGCATGTGTTGGAAAGAGCATCAGAAGGAAGTGAGAAGGGGGGAAGAGAAAGTACAGGCATTTCAGAGAAACAGGACTGTGTCTTTGCTGTACAGCTCTGATATTATGCTAGTCTGACCCCTTGCAACAAAATATTGGCATGTTATAATCCATTCCATTTTTTTCTCAGTGTGAAGCAGTGATTTACAAAGACTTGATCACAAGCTGCAGCTTTCTCTTCCCCTCCTCAGTGTTCCATCTCCATTATCCTAATGTGTTAATGCAGAGAGCACTGCTTGGTACCATCAGATGTCTTGCAGGAGGACCCCTGCCAGCTGACAAGTGCTCCTTTCCACACTTCCATGTGGAACTCTGCATCTTGATTGCCTTTAAACTGGTCAGTCTCCCCAGACAGAAAAATGATGTGCTGAGAATCAGTTGCTGCGAATGTATGTATGACAGTACTCGCTGGAGTGTATACAGCAGCTGGCTTAGAAATTCAAAGCCCCTTTCTCTAAGAACAGGACATGAATTGATATATTTAGAGAGGGGTCTTATGAAGATTGATAAAATTCTCTGTACCCTCTGCACCCCCATCTATAATTTCCTTTAGTCAGGAAGTAGATGAGGGTCTCAGTACTGCACCCCTCTGCTGTGGGTGCTTTGTTGTAGAGGACTCTGCACCCCCACCTTGTGCTCAGGGCAAGGGATCTGTGCTCGTGGATAGCTGATAACGGCTCAGTACTGCTCTGTGCAGAGTTGGGTATTTCCACGTACGTGGTTCTGGGGCAGAAAAGTTGAAAGGGTTAAAAATCTGATATTTTGGTTTCTCAGATATCTTTGGGATCTGCATAATGCCAAGTGAATCAGCCAGGACAGAGCTCAGCACCAACAGAGCTGCAGTGAAGCTGCCTCTGAGCTGGCTCTGAACGAGATCAGCTCATTGTCTGCGTATGGGGAGGGAGAACTGCCTCGGTTGGCTTAAAGGAGGAGCTGAACCTTGAAGCATGAATTTGTAGGTCACAGATACAGTTAATGGAGACAGCAAGTGGCTCCAGGGAGTGACCCAGCCTGCATCGCCCTGCCCAGCTGATCGCTGCCCATTCACTAAGGAGAGTCAGGATTCTGACAGAGGCACTGGGTGGGAATCTGTCATCCTGCAGCATAGCCAGAGGGCAGAGCTTTTCTACATGTAGCATTTACGTTTCTCATGACTACTTAGAGTGTGGTGCTCCTTTTGCTTGTCTTGGCTAGGCCAGGTATGGACTTCCCTTTGGCATTTTTTGGTTAAATTGTTCATTAGCACAAGACACTTGAAGAGTATTGCATCTCCTCAGTGCCACATTAGGTTAAAGCACCAGCGAGCAGTGTCTTTAAGCTTTGCACATCCTCACTGTGTGGTATTGCGGTTAATGTTGCAATGGAAGACCAGTCCCTTGCTATGCAATATTAAGCAGAAAAGGATATAATTCAGTACCACTACCCTGGTAGTTAAGCATGTCATGTTTCCATGCTGTAGTACTAATGTGAAGGGAAAAATAACCCAGATCAAGACTGTCAGCTTCTAAAGTGGTTTAGCTTCATGGAATTCACATGAATAAGCTGCGGACCTGACACACAGTGATACAGCCTAAATCAGCTGACGTGTAGCAGTGACATGAAATCTAGGGCTTCTCATTGTTTGGACAACCCAAGCCCTGTCCCTGAATCATGGAGACGCTAGGTTAGATAAAGAACTTACTGTGTGCAAAGAAAAGACATTTTTATTCCTTTTAGCAGATATAGGATACTCATATATAGTATAAGCAGCAACAATAGAGAAGGTATAATGATTTTGACTCACATGCGCTGTTTAGTTCAAAGCCTTTTGAATGTAATTCCAACCAGGCAACATGAGGAACGGGATGGTGTTAAAAGACTGCCAGTGAAAAAGCAATATACACACACAAGGTGGAACAAGTCTGCAAAGAAAAGTGTTGTCTATTTAATATTTTGATTTTTTTTCTTCTCCTGCCTTCATCTGAACTCAAATCACATCCAATAATATTATTAAAGAACCGCCAGCCATTCTGCATTGCATTGAGGGTGGTTTTGGCAGGAACCTTATTTTTTTTTCCTCAGCTCAGACACAAGTGGGGGATATTTCTCCTGTGCTTCTGCTGTTATTCATAAATAATCCAGTATGCTGATCTGTATGTTGGGGATCTTAGTAGTCAGGAAATTTGTAAAAAGTAATGACTCACCTGAACCTTCAAATTAAAAATCAACTGTGATTCAGCTAGACTCTCCTAATTGCCTCGTTTTAGGTTTAAGACTTTCATCTGTTTTAAATCTAGTTGCCATGGAAAAAGAATAAAGAAGCCTTGCATATACATATATTTTGTTCAGTGATACCTGACTTTCCCCTCTAGGGGAATAGGTTCATAATTTTGAAACATTTTTATCAAAATAGGCAACCTAAAAAAAATTTTTGAAATACATAGCCTTGCAAGAGATTTATTATATTTGCCTTATGTTGTATTGTCTTATATTATATTTGACTTGTTACTTTCAACTGTGAAGAAGTCTTTTTGTAAGCAGGAAAAAAAAAAATCCAGAGATGGAAAACTACTTATTCAGCCAAAGAGAGTGCAGTTATACAACAGTCATCTAAATCTTCCACACCATTGTAAAAAATTACCACTTAATTGTTTTTAATTTAAAAAAAAAAAAATCATAAAGAGAAGTTTTTGGGCTATAGCAAGTGGAAATAAGGACACTTTTACAAAATAAAGAAGATTTTCACAAGAGAATCACTGTTTCCAACTCAGCCCAAATCCTTTTTAAGCTTTTAAGGAATCATTGTTATTCCC
Source organism: Cnemophilus loriae (assembly GCA_013397755.1). Lineage (NCBI taxonomy): Eukaryota > Metazoa > Chordata > Aves > Passeriformes > Corvidae > Cnemophilus > Cnemophilus loriae. The sequence continues at coordinate 116,982 of VZTF01001118.1, forward strand.
ATGCATTCTCTTCTGTTTATTGTTTAATCCTGTGTAGCTTGCAAGTCAATTACTTCACTGCAAATTTGTGTTTATGCACCTAAAGTTAGGCTGCTTTACTTGTTGAGGGTGATTATAATTCACTCAGCTACTGGCAGGAAGGCAGATTGCTGTGTACTGTTCACACTCTGCTGGCACACTGGAAAATAGAAGGAAAACTGAACAATCAGGGTGAAAACGGCTTGGGTGTTAATATTTCCCCAGGTAAGAGCACTTAGGGTCTAGTGCAAAGTTCTTTATTGTTGCAAGGATAGGAATCTTGTCCAAACAAAGTTTAGTGCTGCATTATAGAGCCTATGTAAAAAAAGTCTGAAGGCAGTCTTGAAATCAAAATCAGACTGGAAGGGTGTTACTACTTTTTATTGCCTTTTTTATTCTTTTGATAGAAGAGCAAAATCTCAAATGTAGTAAAAGCCAGACCCACATTCACGCTGCATTAAGCTGTGAAACTGGAAAAACTGTTCTGAAAACAAGTAACTGTAAAGTCAGAAATATCACTGTGGCAGCCTGTGTATGCTTTGTAAGTGAAGGCCCTCATGTTTAATTTTTGTCTCAAGGCCAATTACCCTTGGGTTTCCGGACTGGCTCACACCTGAGGGACCTGGAGCAGGAACTGGGTCTGTGCCACAGGAGAGGCAGAGCCCTGGAGCCAGTCCTCAGTGACCCAGGGCTGTGTGTGTAACTAAGTGTGAAGGTCTGTATTCCTGAAGATGTGAAACTTTTCACTGACCTCTAGAAACTTGTTCCTATTTTGAAGACAGGGAAAAAATGGGGTGCAGGTGGAGAAACCTAAAACCCCCAACTGCTCACATTAAGGAACAAATGCTGGAACACATCCAGTCTCTGCTTCCAGGTTAAAAGATTTTGAGGCATCCCTTATGTGCCTGGAATTTTTTAGCTGTACTAGCTTCGGCTGGTGAGGGTAACAGCAAGCACAGAATCTGTAACTTGGATAGCTCATCTCACACCTTCTCTTGTTGCTTAACTTTGTGCCATGTTCCTTATGTCTCTTTTAGTTTTCTGCCAAGCAATTCAGAGTTGCCATCATCTTCTAAAAGCTTTGTGTCATATGAGATGCTTCTATACCTTGATGAGTGTAGTGTTTATTTGTCTTGTACACCATTTTTCTTCCTCTGCTTCTGCCCTTTAGTTTCACAGTGTCATTCGAGGACTTTAATCTCTTCCAAACCCCTGCAGGAATGTCTGGAGTTTGGTAGCTCTTTCCTCTTTCATATTCTTAAAACGGAAGTTTAATCACAACACAGGTTCCCCTCTGAAGTCTTCCTTTAATAGGGGTGTTCTTATTTTGTTTTCTTTCTACACTTGAAGCTCAGGCTTGTACCTAACTCAGAATGGATTTGAAATTGGGTGCAAGTTATCTGTAGATGAGGGACAGAAAGTGAGCTTGTTTTGATGCCCATTCTTGAGGCAAAGAGGCAAGTTTCTACTGTTCTCAAGATTTACTCTATAGCTTTAATACCCATTAGTTGAAAGAGAATAAGAAATTATATTAGAAGTGCTTTGGATGGAGCTCTAACAGTGCCTGGATTACGTGTTTTTCTGTGGGCAAAATATACAGTAGAAGCTAATTCATATAAGCTGAAGTGTTCATGAAATTTGAACAAATTCTCCAGGGGTCAGTCCTTTTAAGTGCTGTCTTACCTTTGTCAGGTTTAAAAGTCAAGCTCCCAAAACTGTGAAGCCTCAAGCCCACATTCCATTGGATTCTGTGTGCTTACTGGTACCACTGTGTGTCCATGGAGGGCCGGTGGAACAGGGCTTTGACCCGCCTGTGGGACCAACAAGACATTACTTTCTTGTCTGATAGAGAAATCCCACTCCTCTTGTGGACGAGTCTGTGTGAAAGCAACACCACAGGAGTTACAGAAAGAACACAGAAGAGAGACTTTTGCCCAGAGGTGAGCAGACAAGATACTGTGCTTTAGAAGACAAAGAAACAGAAAGTTATTATCAGTGTTAAGTCCAAACTTAAACTCGGCAGCATGAAGTCCAGCTCCATCATCATGCTTGCATAGGAGTCCAGCAGTCTTCAGCTCCCCAGTGACACAATGCCATTTTTTGCTAGCCAGTCTTTGCTAAGATGTATGGAAAGGGTTGGTATAGTCTGCAGGGTGTACAATGAACAGAACTTCACTGCAGTCAAGGACTCCTCGTTGTGCACCACAGAAGTATCCATTCAGAACTCAGTTTTTCTGTGTGCCCAAACCCAGCCTTATTCATTTTCCCCTGGGGATTTCCCTAGCAAGGACTTCTTAAGAGCCTAATGAGAAACACTAGGCAGCCTCCACAATTGCTGTTGGGATCGTCCAAACTTCATCTGGGAGAGACCACAGCGAGAGAGGGTACAGGGTCATTTTATGAGCAGAGGCACGTTTGTGCTCCTTTCTCTGAGAGGCCTTTGATTGAAAAAAGAAACATTTTAAATTTTGTTCAGGGCCTTCTTTCCATTTCCCCTTTCCTTTGAGTTGCATCGAGAACTTTTAAGCCCCTTTGCTATACTTTGGGCTCCGTTTTTGTTTAGGAGCCCTTCTCCAGAAGCTGTTCACAGATTACCAGTGCTATCAGGACTCAGTTTTGCTTAAACTGTTTCTTTTTTGCTCCATTTCAGATGTGCAATGACTTCTAGTGTGGGATTAGAGGGAGTCCAAGCACACTTTACTGGTTAGGTTTGAGCAAAGTAGGCTGTAGGGAAACCGTGACAGACTGATGTACCTTTGTATCCAGACTCTGTGTGGCAAGGGGCACAGCAGAACAGCCCCACATTACGGGTTCAGGCCTGCCAGGATATACCCTGCAGCCTCAGCTAGGGAGCCAGAGTGGCTTTTTGTCTCTGTAGTGACCCCAGCTTATTCCACTATTTGATAAGATCTTAAATCTCTTAAAAATTCCACTTTGGTTGAGGACAGTGAGGAGATGGTCAAATCCAACTGGTTTGCCCCCTTTATTCTGGTATAACAAAAAAGGTTGTAACAACTATGCGTAACAATTATGCATAACAAAAAAAGGCTAAAATGTCAACATAATTAGTCTTTTTATTAGCTTTTGTTAGCTTACATATGGCCATAATTGCAATTAAAGCTGATGTGAGAAGATTCCATCAACCAGTTTTCTGAAAGAAAAAATAGTTTTATTTCCAATAAATTCAAACAGATTCAGAAGAACAGCACCTAATTCACCAATCCTACAACATTTACACTACTTTTTTTTGGTCTCTTTAGCCTTCAGTGCACAAGCATTCGCTGCAGTAATAATGACATCCCACAGCCATGATAATGGCAAAGTTCCTGTCAATGTTCTTTGCAGCTCTTTGCCACCTTGGTGAGTACTGTATTTCTCCTGTGCAGAACTGCACAAGTTTCTCTTCTTTGCTTTTAATGGAAGTAGCTGTTTTTCTCTCAGCAGAAACTCTACTTCAGCAGCTGTGTGTTCTGCTAAGCTTGTCTCAGGAAGCTCCTGGAAATTTCTTCCCTGTCAGAGCTTTCTGCTTTGCTCTTTGACACAATAATCTTTAAAGCGTGATAGTCTCACAGGAGTACTTAATGAATTTAAGCCCCAAATGGTATGAGATTGGCATGTGGAGCTTCTAAAGCTGTGTGAATGAGAAATGCCTTTTTGGCCCATTTGGAGTGATGTCAACCGGCTTCATCTTCTCTGCTTAACTTTATAGATGTGATAAGTATGCCTCAAATTTTGTGTATATAACTGCACATATAACTGCACAGATTGGAATTTACTTTTTTTGTTGTTGTTTTTTTTTTTTTAAATCCAGTAGCGCGTAAATGATTTCCCATGACATTCCACTTCTGGTTTGGTGGTCTTGGAGAAGCTGTTTGTGGTGATATGGTAACTTCTCCAGACACTGGTGAACCTTATGCACAAACCTGTCTTACTCAGGTTTTGCTGCATCAGGTGAAAGCAGGCACATGGTATTCAGCTTAGGGACCAAAACTGGGCTTTCAGGGGCAAGTGTAGATGGGAGGAAACTTTCTTGAGAGAGCAGATGATGCACGTTTAACAAATCCTCTCGGTAAAACCCACTTGCTTGTTTGCTTTCGTCTTATAGATAAAGTCAGTTATAATAATTATAAGTTGCTTATTTAAATACCTTTTGCTGTTCAATTAGTTGCTGTATTTACCTCACACTTATTCTTAAACCATAACTCTGTGCTTTCTTCAACAGCTGTCATACTTCAGTGCAGACTAACCTCTTTAACTTAGTGAGGAGTACGAGTGCGAGTGTTTCGTACGTGCTTTTAATGATCACTGTCACTTGCAAACTGCTTTAAGTTCTATGGGGATAAAAGACTACATAAATCTCTGATTATGGTTATTATGACTATGCTAACAAGAGCTGGCTGATGAACAAGAAATTCTGTCTTGCAACAGCCTCTAAGGTTTTGAAGTTCCCCATTGGAACGAGATCAAACCTTTTACTGTCTGTGAAGTAGAGCTGTTGAAACATCCATTTTTCAGATTCCCAAGTCAGACTTCTTCTTCATTTGGGATATTTGCGACTTCCCTTGAGATCCCAGATACCTACCCTAACTAAACTTCAGATGTCATTAAATAACATTTCATCTAATGAATAATGTTTTGTCGAAAACATTTTGAAGGGTTGTAACATTCATTTCTAGAGTTTCCATTTCAAGGAGAAAACACTACACATTCTTATCCTCTGCTTGGGAAGTGGGAACGTACTGTATTTCTTTATGTTTAGAGTTTTGTAAACAAATCCTAATGGAGATGAGATTAGTATACAATTGATAAGGGTGTGCATTTAGGCTGTCTACCTTAAAAGAGAGTACACAACCAGTCTGAATGTCACTCTCCCTTGGCTTTGTGCACTGCTTGCTTTCTTCAGTCACTCGTGATACTTGCCAATTTTCAGTAACCACAGAAAACAGGTCTTTAAAACACACAGGGAGAACTATCAGATACTGCCAGCATGCAAAATGCATTGTGTTGAAATGGAATTATTAGGTGAAGTTTATTCTCTGGGAGAGTGGCCAGGGGGAAGGTGGATAGCTATGTGTATTGAAAATAAATTGTCCTTCCGCTGCCTCAAAAAAGGAATGTGTGAAAGATGTCAAAGGTCTTTTACCAACTGGGGCTTTCAAACGTGTTGAGAAAGCAGAGCAGCTGCACAAGGTCTGCGAGGCTGCGCACATGTAACTGCAGTTCAGAGCGCAGGGCGAGCTGCTCAGGCAATGCCCAGGTGAGGAATGGACATCTCCTAGTAAATAATTTTGCCACTGTTGAACAGGCTTGAATCCAGATTTCATTCTGTGTGTCCTTAAACTTCGCAGTGACAATGTCTTCAAATATTAGTGTGTTTCAAATGGACAATTTTTTGTTCTTTTATACAAAAGAGATAACTACACACACCTCAAATGCGGCAGGGGAAATGAAATCTGGCTGTGCGCTGTGCGCTTGGAGCCTCTCCATACTTCAGAATGGAAAATTCCCATCAGTGTTGTGTGAGACTTGCCTATCATGTTTTTTCTTCACACTCTTCAGCATCATTTTGAATAATGGATGTGTTCCTTCTGTCTGGTAGAGACAGGGTAATGTTGCAGAAAAAAATCTGTTTAGAATCAAAAGAGAGACTTTTACCTGCATCCAGGCCATGATTCTCTTGGTTCTGCTTATATAGGATCTTCCCCCTCCCCCCATTCTTCAATCTTCTCATTGTATTGATTAATTTCCAAATATTTCTTGTGTTTTTGCCATCTAAAATTTCAGCTAGTTGCCAGCTCACAAGGAAAAATATCAAGTAGGGCTTGACTGAGTTCAAGCTCTCTTCCGTATTTTCTGGATGAGGAATATTTTTGGCACTGCTGATCTTTTCCACCAACCCTTTTTTGGAAACATGGAGGGCAGAGATAATGGTCTAAGTGAGGAGGGGCAATAAACTTTTTTAACTTTTTGTAATATAGTGATGTGGTAATATCTGGGACATGTCCATGTGGTCTGGTTGTTTGATGTTGAGCACTCCTGTGTGTTTCAAAGCTGCAGCTAAAAATTCCCAGGAGCAAGAGCACAAAGAAAGTGACTGGAGGGGACAACTTGAATAATCAGAAATACCCTTCTGAATTGTTTCTCCCAACTCTTTCTTGCGTTTCTTTTCTCTTGTCAGGACAAGTGTTTCTTTTCTCTTGCTAGGACACCAAGCCCCACAGAACAGGTGGAGCCGCAGCAATACTCACATACATAAAATTAACAAGGAAGACACAGATGAATGTTTGGGTTTGGGTGGGGGGTTTTTTTGTTATTGTTCTTTGTTCGTTTTATTGAGTTTGGGGGTTTTTTTGTTTGTTTCTGTTAGTTTGTTTTTCTTTTTGTAACAACTAGTTTAAGAGTTTCTTGTAACCAGGCTTATCTACCGCTCCTCCAGCAGACAGGAGTGTTTTGTTTATTTTAGCCTGATGGCTAAATCCTTTAAGCCTCCCAGAAACTTACTCCTGCATTTCAAAGAGCTCTGTGAATACAAAGTGAAGACAAATATAAATATGCAGAGTGAACAGTCACCCTAGCATTACTTACTTATTACTTACTTACTGTGCACTTGCCTGTGATGATTTGAGTGCCTTTGTCTCAGTTCATTTCTGTAGTCTTGGTCTTGCTCTTCTTGGACTGCTGCTCTTATTGGCATCCCCATATTCCCCATAGTAGTTTTTTCAGGATATCTTCACTTCCAAACCTTGTAAACCTTGCTCTTCTGCTTGATGTTGCTCCCAGTCTCTGTGGGAGATCTAAAGAAATCTAAAAGATTTGGTCTGAAAACATGTAGTTCCCACTTAAGGACTAAACTGAAGCTTTTCCTGACAGACTTAGAGCAGGGTGGTATCATGTGTGTATGTCCTTTGGAGCCCAAGAGAAGGCCGTGTTGCTCTCAGGGCATTAATGTGGTTTTCCCATCTCTCACCAGTTACCTCACTTCATAAACCATGATGATTTAGTCATCTTGGGCTCTCCTCTGCTCCCAGGTGTAGATGTTGCTGATCAGATAGGTAGGCACCTGTGATCAGACTAGAGAAACACAACCAGTAGTGTCACACAGTCCCCCCATGTCCCACTGTTCCTTTACTTCTCTCTGTTGGCTGCCTTCTCCCCAGTTCAGATCCAGGACCTGGCTCCATTCAAGTTCTCGTGTGTTTTCTCCATCATTGACTGATAGAGGGAAGCACTTCGAAGACATCAGACACTTGTGGGTTGTGTAGATGGCAAAATGTAATGGCTTTTTGTAGAATGTAAAGCAATGGTTAAGCCATAAATCCAATAAATGAATAGGGTCATGTGAGTTAAACAACTCCAGAGATTGCCTCTGCTGCCACTAAAAGCTGTTAACATGTCACTGCAGGAAGTAACAATGTGCCCATGCAAAATGAATGTTATTTAAAGTACTACATTACATAGGAAGCTAATTCCAGAGCTACTGTTTTAATGACTTTAACATTCACAAATTAACCCCTTAGCACTTTCCTCATGTAAGTGCAGCATGCAGAACAGATGCAAGTTGACACTGCTTTGAGACCTTTTCTTTACTTTTCCTAAAGTTTTTTTTCCCTAAATCCCTTTGCATTTAGTCCCTGGAATCAATGAAGATGCCTAAGCTAGTTTGGTTAGCCAGAAAAGCAGGTGGTTTGCTGCAGCGTCCTTGAGGCCTTTCCACCAAGCGGCTGCTGAGGTGAATTCTAGCCTGCACTCCATGGCCTCAGGCAGCCTTCCCACCTTTCCCACAAGCCAGGTCTTGGTATCTTCTGGAAAGCCAGCTTGTCTGTCCTTCGCTGGCGGGATGAAGGTGACACAGCGGCAGATTCAGAGGGAGGACGTGGGGCCTGATCCGTGTCCAGAGCAGCTGTGAGCTGTGGTCAGTGTTCTGTCAGTGCGGCCTTGGGCCAGCGCACAGAGGCACATTTACCTGAATGCAGCTTCCTCACCACCAGAGTTCCGAGGTGCACAGCTGGAACCCACCCTGGCAGCATGGTAAAAACACAGCCAGCGGAGCTGGAAGCAGGAGGGAATGTAACCCAGTTGGCTCGTAGGATTTGCAGATGGACTCCCCCTGGGTTAATCACTCAGCGGCTGGAAATCAAGTGGAGCTGATCCCTGAAATGCACTGTGAAAACAGGAATAAAAAAAGGAAAATACATTAAGCCAATCATTATAACAAGGAAAATAAGCATGCAAATAAATCATAACAGATCGAAAAGCAGTAAGTTACAAGGACATGTTTTTGTTGGGTTTCTTATAGTTCCCACTGAGCTAAGAGGAGAAATTAAAAAGAAAAAAACTTCACTGATGTTGAAATCAAATTGCAGCATTCAAAAGAATGTGATTAGAATATTTGTTTATCCACCCACCTCAAACACTCTTCTTCTCTTGGGGACACAAATATTGCAATCATAAGAACAATTTTAATTTACGTGGGAAATACATCTTCATTTTGCCCTACTTATAACTTGCTGAAGGGAGATGAGACCCAGTGCTAGAAAGTACTTTTAAGGGAAGTTTTACTTGATAGATTTGAGGGACAAAACACCGTGTGATCAGCAGGAAATTGCACTTCTACTGCCAGCAGTGGTGTCGTAGGTGTGTGGTAAATCCTTATGGCAGTTTTCATGTGTATGACTGAAGTGTTTGGAGTTGCTTGTGCAAATGAAATGCGTGGGATTCTGCCAGTGCTCAACAGCTGTGATGAAGTGGTCCATTTAGGGAGAGCATCACTCGTAGTCATATCCATTGTCTTAATTTTTCATGTGCTTCCATTAAAGAACTCTAAGATAAAACTTTTAAGTCAGATGGAGAAAATAGACTCAGCTGACATGTCATCCTTCTGTTTTACTGAATAGTCTTTAGAACTAATATGAGTAAAAATACTGCTGTGTTCTTTTTTGCAACTGTTTTCACTACAAAATGTGCATTTGTCAAAACCATTTTTAATGAAAAATGAACCAAGAAATGGGATGACAGCTAGAATAAGTAAGTGAGTGAATACAAGGACTGAAATGAGGAATCAGAATGAATTTTTCTCAAGGTTACTTTTTAAGTTTTAGTTTGTGACATTTTCTTTGTAATGGCATGGAAGTTAGTATAAAAAACCTGTTTTAAAATGTCAAAATGGGAAAAAATGTTCCTGGTCGGAAATAAATCAGCACAGCACAAGTACTTCAGATCTGCCGGGAAGCTGCCTGAGCTCTTCTGAGAACATGGTGTGTAAATTCAGGACTTTACTATTCTCTGTATCTGTTTACCACAGCGTTATCTATAATTCTGTACTGAAAGATGTCTGCTGAGATGGACACAGCCTTCACTGTTCCCATTTTCGCAGAGGAAGGGTTTTGATCAAACCCTATGTTTCCGTGTATCTGACCAGAAGTTGGTCTCTGCGTATCCCTTGTTCTCCAAAATCTGGATAGTAAAAGCCAGTGGTTAAATTTCTCCAGTAGAAAGTCAGGTCTGTGAAAAGATGACATCTGTTACTGTGACCCACTTCAATGATGTACTCCCTTGTCTTACTTTAGATTGAGACAAAAATCGGTTTTTACTCTGGGTCTTGAATTTGTATGTGGGGCAGTACAGTCATGTTTGCAAAGGAGTTCTTGTTTTGTATCCCACCATTTCACTTGTACCCAACTTACCTTTCGCTATTTACAGACGAAGATTTTTTTCTCTAAATACAGTTGCAGAAAAATGTATGTACATCCTGATCCAGTTGATACAGCAATTGAGGAAGAGTTTCCTCTTTATCAATGTTTTTTGCTTTAACTGCTAAAGAGTATATGAAAAAACTTTAAAGACCTGTGTTTGAGTGCAAAGACAGTTCCCTGAATGACCCATAGCCGATACTTTATACAATGTTGGTTTACTTCCATTAGGCCCAAGTATGTGTTTCCCATTTCTGCCTGAGAGTCATATGAGCAAATACTGGATCCTAGTGCTCTTGCAAGGGCGTGTGAGCACTGGGCTTAAAACCAGAGCCATCTAAATTGAGATTTTGGAGGTATTGGAAATAGCACGTCTCATCTTGAGGTTTAGGTTCACAGAATATAGAGGTGTAAGCTGTGGTAGAGTGTCTGCTTAGTGTATAAGTCTGCGTTTTGATTGTAAAGACAAGGAATATTGGCCTGAGCAGGATCTGGTCTTTGTCACTTGGATTAAAGAAATGCCAGGTTCTCCAGCAATGATGCCCAATTCTCTTCTCATACTTTGCTCCAGTTAATTATTTTGAGACTTCCGGATTTACCAAGCTCTGACAAAATTTTACGAGGTGTCAGAGATCACATGTTTAAGAAAGCAAAGATTGTCTTTTTACTTCATCCAGCTTTCTCATGTCAGCAGTGCCCCATTTCACATCATAATTTTGCTGGTAAAAGAAGTGTCAGAGTGAAATTTTAATGTTTACTCTTTTCTTAATTTTTTAAAAAAATAATTTTTCATTGGTTGTGTGGGGTTCTCTTCCTAAATCTCCTTGCTCTTTAGTGACCTTTCATGCCACAAGCTCTTTCTGTGTGGAGAGAGATGGATTTCCTGGTGTTACTGAGTGACATCTAAGAGTCTCTCTCTTGGTTGAGAGCTTGCAGCGACGTCATGGGAACAGGCAGTATCAGGAGAATGGAAATTTTCCAGATGTCTTAGACTTCCTTATGGCAACTGGGGTCTGGTGAGTTTAGCAGCCAAATCTGCAAGTTTTCAAGCTGAAATCTGGATTCTCTCTGTACTGGGTAGGAAACCTTCTTCCCTGCTCACACCACATGTTGAGACCTGCATGTTTAGCTATGTGTGCCCCCAAGCTCCCCCAGGAGTTAAGGGCTCAGTGCCAAAGTCATTGGATGCTACTGATGGTATTGCTGATGGGGCATGAGATTAAATCACAGGTGCTAGGTTTGTCCTGCTTTAGACATGGCAGCAGGCAGATAAAGAAAGAATTTTCTAAACTGTAGAAGGCTGCTGAAAAATGAGTTGAATAAATAGTGGACAGAGTGAGAGATGTGGGCTTCAACTGCAGCAGGAAGGTGGAGATTTAACTTTGAAGTTAGGAAACCTTTTGGGTGGCTGGAATAGCAAAGGATTGGATTCTTACTCTGCATCCTCTCCACACCTGACCTTGTGCCAGCTGTGACAAACTGAGCATTTGCAGCTCTCTGTGATATGACCTCTACAGGTGATTTCAGACCCTGTTTTGAATTATTCAGGTCTCTCAGCCTGCATACCTATGGATCGTCACTGGCTATTGCTCTGTGCATCAAAGAATTATGCCATTCACTGCTCAAGAACAAGCTTGTGCTTTCTCTCTGAAGTCCATGAATTTAATTCTGTTCTTTCCTGTTGATATTGGCAAGTATCTATCAGAGAGAGTACCCTGTGTGTTTTCATTGCGGCCATCTGTCCTGGTATTAACAACATGATTGCATAATCCAAACAACAGAATCCTTTGAGAGAGGAAGAAAAAGAAAGATACAAACAAGTCACGTGGCTGACATGCACCACAGTGAACCAAATAATTGTGGAATCAGAAATAATAATAATGTATTAGATGTCTCAGTGGAAAAATGCTTGATCTTCTAAGGAACAATTAAAAATACAATATGCAGTAAAAGCACTCAGCTGTAATACAAATGTGTGCCTCAGGCTCCATAGCGTTTATAAAGCAAAGTCATCTTGGTACATTTTAAAACTGAGAAACATAATTAAAATGCCTTCTTGACAAGGAGAAGAGACATTCTCTTCCCATTTGACTGACTTTCCTATCTGCCCTCTCTCTGCTGAGTGCACAGGGAGAGAAGGGGCCAGTCCTGCTCTGCACCAAGTGGTCGGGGTGGTTGTGGCTCCTTATTCCTCCAACCTCTGCAGCATGTTCAAAGCAGCATCTGTAGGCACTGATATTAAGTGGGCTCTACCTAAAGTGAGACAGATGGGAAATTTGGTTTATTTGTTGTAATTATTGAGCTGATGAGTCATATATGTTGCTGGAAAGAAGGTAAGGATTTAACATGATGGAGAGTCTCAGCTGTCACTGACTCTAATTAATCTGTTGGGAAAAGATTGAGACCTGCAGGTAAAAGTACAGCTGCTCAGGAAACACTATTAAAACCTGCAGGCATCCTCTGCTCTGATACAGAAAACAATCCAGACAAGTTAATTAACAAAGTAACTTCAGGTTGCTTTGCTTTCTTACCTGAGCCTAAGTTGTATAAGACAGCAGCATCACTTCTGAGACCATCTTAGAACTATAGGTTGGGTACAGCTGTGAGCAGCTTTGTTATAGCCCCGGAATTAAAATAGATTTGTGAGTTTGAATGGGACAAATGCATGTGGTAGTGATGCTTGTGATATTTTTCTTACGAAGAAAGAGACAAATTCTTAAGTTATTTGTGGCGAAGAATGCAAAAAGTTCTGTTTTGTTCTAGAATCCCTAGACAAATTTCTGTGTCTTGCTGCGTCCTTTTTCAGAGCGAGAGCCAAGCTCACCTTGACTCTGAAAACAGACTGGCAAAAAAATTGTATTAAGGTAGGATGATTTCACACTGGCTAGTGTTCTCACATGAAAAGGATGATCTTCTACTATTTAAAAATGAAATTTTGATGATAGTAATGATTCTTTTCATCAGCTGCAGAGGTGATAGCATTTTAAAAAACTTGAATGTTGAAAAAAATTATAAAGAACGTATAATCTTTTCACCTCCTTTTTTTTTGTTAGTCTGTTTCAGCTTTTATCCTATAATTAATTATTTGAATGCCAACTATTTGGTTATGGTGATATTTATAGCTCAGATAATTTATTATCTTTGGGAACAATTGTTTTTTCTAATGGTTTGTCTAATTCTGTTTTTTTTAACTCGGTAATGGCTGGGAGAAGCTCAGCCCATTGTCAAAAGCAGAGGCAGAGAAAGCAGTTTCTAATAACTGCTGCCTTTGGTGTTCATATTCCATGTTCCAAGAAGAGCACACAAAGACTATACCTTTGTGCTTTCAGTAATTTACAATAACCAACATAAGGTTCAGTATGCTGGCAAGCAAAATGTAATTTATTTTACTCTCTCAGAGAAAGACTTTCAATGTATGATGTGTTATGGTTACTGGATAAGAGGATCAGGGCTTGGTGTGATTTATATATACTCTCACTAACGTTTTGCCATTTTTTTCCCGTATATGGGAACTGTGAGGATAAAGAGGGAAGATTTGAAAACTAAAGAATATACTTTTGATCTCCAGGGAAACGTGCTTTCAGATAAAAGACTCTTTGCTGCCCCTTTTTACCAACACAAGTAAGACTGGCAAAAATGACTGCACCCAGAGAAGATGGATGGATTGTCTGGTTGCAAACATTTCATCTTGAGATGATATATTGTGCTAACTTTTGTTCTCTGTGAAACAGCAGGGTAATGTGCTCTTTACTTTCCTTTTTAGTTAGAGCTGGTGCTTGAGGCAAAATCCAGCTCTTGCTGTGAGCGTAGCATTGGTGTGAGGGATCTGACAAGAAGCCGACAGCTCCCATGTTGCTCCAAGATTGGAGTGGGAGAGGGTGGGCAGGAAAGCTCTGCCAGGATGGTGACCAGCCTGGCCTTTGGCTCCCTTCTCTTCAAGGCATGATGCAAAGGTCTGGCAGAAGGAATGCACAGTGCCAGTGAGGACAGGGACAGGAAGCCAGTGGTGGCAGCTTTCTGCACCAGTCTTCTCCACTCCTGGTTAGTCTAAAACGACTTTTTGTAAGCCTCAGAGGTCTTTACTACACTGCTGCTGTTGTTGTAATGATGAGCATAGTCCCAGTGGTAAGAAGCCTTTGTGGAAAAATAGAGGAGCTTGGTTCCTTCATCTTTTTGGCCATACAATCAAGGGAAAATTGCAACAGGCTGTTGAATCCCAGCTAAAATTCTTCCACTGGGATCGGTTCCAATGGAGAACACACGGCGATTTGCAGCCAGATAGACTGTCTCTCAAGTCTGTCCAGCTTGAACTTGGATAACTCAGGAAAGGAAAAAGAAACTCACAATGCTACAAATGCTACAACAAGTTTTGGTCTGGAAATTGCAGAAGTCCTTGTGCAAAGAAAATATAAGTACAATGGAACTGAATTCAATAAAGACTAGCTGCAGTAGGGGTTGTGCCTGGAGCCTGACTCCAGAGCTCCACACAGCTTTATTAACAACCCAGAGAGCACAGCCAAGACTTTTTTAATGAATGTCTGATGCCACAGAAGGGCAGTGAGGAACATTGCTCAGAGCATTGCTTGTAAGAAGACTTGCACTTCTGTCTCTCCCTTCCCTAAACTCCATAGTAACTAGGGATAGAGACATATATTGCTTTATTGTGAAGGAAATTAAAACAGTCTCTGACTTGCAGGAAATCTTGCAGAGGAACCAAAAAGATTGCCTTGCCCTTGCTTGTGTTTGTGGATTCAAGAGTCTCTCTAAGACAAAAAGCACTTTGGGTGAGAATTGTGGGTAACTTGCATGATTCTGTTCCCTGTCCTGAGCAATGCAGTGGGTTGTGCCGGACACAAACCTAGAGCTTGCTTAGAGCAAAGGAAGCTTGCACCATGTCGTGCGTCAGAAATGGGAACCCAGCCTGTCCTCTCATCTCCCCACACCCATCACAGGATCAAAGCTTGCCCTTAAATCAGGCCTGTATTATGGCTCCGGTTGCTGACATTTCTGCTTTTGCTATTTATTTCTGGCATTCATTCCCTTGGGCTGAAAGGCTGAGAGGTACAATCTGTGTTTTGACAGACTGGTTTTTTATTTCTCATTGAAGTAAGCTTAGAAATGGGCTTCTTCATTGCATTGTCTTATGGACTAGTGGGGTGGTTCTCTTTTGTGTTGTGGTGATTGTATTTCTTCCTACACTGATTATCAAGACTGCATTTTGGATTTATTCACACAGCACACATTTGTCATTGGTTTTCAGCAACATAAATATATGGTGACAAGAATGAGGTCCTTCGATGTGAAGGAGGAGGTGATGACTTACAGTAATGATTTCATCTTTAACAGACAGGGCTAAAGGGGTGAGTCTTTACCGGAGTAAGTGAGTAAATGTGATGTATAAATGGAGCACTTGTGCAATCAAACCATGCTCACCTTTCTTCAGCAGGATTTAACCTTTCAGGACCGGTTTAGCATATGCTGATGTGATGCTGATCCATCAGAATCTGCTGTCTTCAGCACCAGACAAGAGATACAGGTCACATGTGGCTGCTGACCTTGTCAGCTCTCACGAGTTAAACGTGAGCTTAAGAATTATGTATTTCTCTCTGCCCTTAAAAGCCAAATGGCTACATGATGACTTTAATATTTTTTTCTTACATTTCTGAATGTGGATAAAAGCCTGAAACTTTGGCCTCAGTGTACACAAGAGATATGAAATTACAAAGGCGTAAAACAATACCCACAAGTACTTGATTTCAAGTCTTTTACCTGGTCCTTTGTCTTTTTGGGGAAGGAGAATTGATATGGGACAGTTTTCAGTATTTGAGGTTGACAACACCGTATTTTACAGATCCCTGGAGTAATGACAGTGTTCTTTTTACCTGTCTTTGCTGAGCACTGAAATAGCTGGTGTGGATAATTATTATAGACGCAGAACTGGACAGTTAATATGTTGTGGTTTCTTTGTTAATATGCTGTTGAGCTCTTTGCAACTCAAGTAGGCATTACTGCACGGGCTATATTTGACTCACGTATTGAAGGTTATCTTCACATCCTATGAGGACTAGAAACCTTTCCTCCCCTGCTTTTGTTTTATAAAAGGCTTTAAAAAGCCCCCAAAACACTCAGGAACTTCAAATTTGAAGTGAGAGTTTTAGGTTTGGTTTTTTCCGTCATGGAGGAATCCTCCTCTTATAAAGAAAATTATCTCAATATATATCAAACCTGGTATCCTACTGAACAAAAGCAGGTAGCATATCAAAGGAGCCTGGTTCCTTCAGTCAAGCTGTCAGCAGCTAAAATGTTATGGACTAATGATCTTGCATCCCCTCCTTTGACATGCCGTGGAATAACAGAAAGAAATTTAACAACAGCCTTTCAACCTGCAGGCTATACATTTCAAATCCTGCATGCTGGCTGTCTTTTCTGGTGCTCACGTTTCAAGGTGATAAGTGCTTTTTTAACATCAGTAGAGGGCAAGATGAAGGGAGGGGTGGGTGTTTCAGCAGCAGAGTGTGCTGCTGCTTCGAGTTTCATGATCTTTGGGTAATGGCTCTGGTGAGCAAGATCAGCTTTGTTGCTGGACTGAGGATTGCATTGGCTGACATCTGCGTGGGTCTTGGGAAAGCCACTTGGGAAGTTGCTATGCAGAAAACGCTGGAATTGAATCTTTGCTTCCAGATGGCAAATGGTTAAAAGAGCTATTTGGATTTGCTGCTGCTGTTGTACTTACTCCATTACAGTGAAATCAGTCCCAAGGACTCACTTATGCTGCTGCTACTTGTTTGTTCTGAGGCAAAAAGAGCCACCAGAAAAACTCTTTTGCCAACACAACTCAGTCTGTACTCTGGGTTTTTTACTGATGAAGTTCTACATCAGGGCAAAACAATGTCTGTAAGGGGCACTAGTAGTATAGGAAAAGTATCACAACCTTCAGAAGAGAAATGTATGAAGTTAGAGCAGTGACAGAAGTATCCCCCACATGCCAATGAGGCCCAGTCATGGGCAGAGGTGCTGGTGACTGACTGCTTTAATTTGAAGTCAGAAGTTGTCTGTTATGGATGTCAACATGAGAGCTAGTTGAGCATTCCCACAAACATATTTCTGAGAGGAAATGACGTGGGTTGTGTGTATTGGAAACAAAACTCAGAGCATCTTTTGAAACGTTTGCAGGTTTATTTATCTAAAGGCAAACAAAATAGATCAGGAAATATCTTAGCTCTTCTATGTCTCTTTCTACTTATTAAAGGATAGAAATAACAATAACAATAACCCCAGGAAAATCTGAAATGCAGATATTAAAAATAATAAGCACTGTTCAAAATGTCTGAAGGATTCTTCAGAGTGTTTTCCTGGCTAGGTTATTCTTTCCTTTCCTGAGCTGGCTGGAGCACAGCCCCTGTTGTGCAGACTCCGTCCCTTCCAGGCAGCCGTGCTGTGAACACTTTGGGTTGTCACCGCGAGTCCACAGCAGTGACACTTCAATCCTGGGTGCTTCCCTGTGTGTTGCAGTGCTGATGTAGGGCACTTGTCTTCCCTGCAAAACCCAAGGGCCTCCCAAGCACATCTGCAGCTCAGGCTGAGCAGGGAAAGCTGGGTTATGCACATCCTTCTTCCCCAGTGTCCACACAAGAGCAAACAGCCTTGGGCTGCCAGGAAGCTTGGGCCCTGCTTCAGCCTGTGGATCCACATCCTCTCAATTGCTCCTCACATCTGGACCCAATCAGAGCTTGCACACAGCTGGGGGGTGATACCTGCGCCACAAAGGGCAGAAGGTGCTCGTGCTACAGATGTGAAGCTGACAAGAGCCAGGACAGAATTAAAGATGTTTGGGGTTTTTTTTTCCACTAAAGCTAAGGAGCTGTGGCTCTGAACTCTGAAATAATTGGTGCTGTTGTATGAAAAGGGGTTTTGCATAGAGTGATTCTCTGGAATACGAATTTGTTTCCAGCATCGCATACTGCGTTTTCTTTGACCATTGTTACTGGCTGTCCTAATCACTGCTTCTAAGAGCAGCCAGCCAAGGCCTTGCCCAGGATTTTTCCAAGAGTTACCACATTTTTCCAAGAGTTCCAAGCAAATGTGTGTTTAAAAATGGCATCAGTGTGGAGAAGAGCATCACCCCTGTCTCCTGTATTCAGTTCTTCACCAGCTAGGGGAATGAACAGTATGTTTTGTGCTGAATGTTGAGGGATCAAGCGTGGCTGGAAGCCATGACCTCTCCAGCCTTCTATTTTTTCAAAGGCTCATTCTTTTCCCTGATGTCATTAGTGTTGCTATGGAGTTTCACAGTGCTCCACTTGGAGGCTGTTCATGTAGTTACTTACACACACACTTAAATGACTTAATGAAATGTATACAAACTTTTATTGAGATGATATCTGCTTTATTGACTGTCTACAGTCTGCTTGGCAAGATATAAACATTAGGGAAGACTCGGTCTCTGTTATTTGAGAGCTACAATCAGGTCTTGCAGAACAAATCAGACCAAAATGTAGGCCACAAGAGCTTTGGCTCAAACCCCCCAACAAAACAAAAAATGAAACTCTCTTGGTCTGAAGATTTAGTGAGTGATGGAAACTGGAGTGATGGAAAATGGAACATGTACTTCAGTCAGTGTCAGTACACACCAGTGCTGAGTTTTTTTGTTTCTGTGTCAGGTTTGAGAAGAGGGAAGATCAGTATTCCCTTCCCCTGACTGCTCCACAGGTGCTTGGGTCACTTTACTTTGGTTCAACAAGCTACAATGCAGTAGGTTACCTGGGAACATTTACTTAGTTCACAGAAATATAAGCCAATATAAGCTTCATTAAAAGATGTTAAAACTATTGTGTGAGGTCAAAAGCACGCTCAGAGGCAGCTACTAGGTCTCAGCTGGTACCCAGTGGTTTCTGGTTTATGAATCTGAACTTCGGCCTTCATCTATAGTTCTGTCGAGATCAGTCTCTGCTTAAGAGATTGCCCAGCACAGCTATGCTAACAAAGCAGCCCTTGTGTAGACCCATCTTCTACTGAAGGAAAAGTGTATTTTCTATTGAAGTTCACCAGTTCTGTTGAGTGAAATGAACCAGACCAGCAAAAGAACTTTGAAATTCTCTCTTGGGCTTTGAAATTCTATTCTTGGACTTTGTCTGCCAAAGAAATGTCAGTTATACCTAATTAGTTTACTTATACCAGCAAGGGCTCATACTGGAGGGTTGGCCTTATTTTCCTTTA
Organism: Cnemophilus loriae; assembly: GCA_013397755.1. Classification (NCBI taxonomy): domain Eukaryota; kingdom Metazoa; phylum Chordata; class Aves; order Passeriformes; family Corvidae; genus Cnemophilus; species Cnemophilus loriae. The sequence continues at coordinate 135,905 of VZTF01001118.1, forward strand.
GATTCTTGTAGTTGTTCCGCTTGACATTGAAACTGTAAATGGAAAACAGGGAAGATGAGGACATTCACAGAGGTGTCCCACAGTCCTGCCGTCCATAGTGTTTCAGCAATTTAATCATCCTTTTCTACTGAGTTAAGTAACTCCGTTGATTTTAAGAGGGTTTCTCACTTGAAGAAATCTTCATCAGATTCAAACCTAGAACTGTACTACCACAGAGAGAATTCAAAGCTCAGGTTCAGGCTTGGCTACATTGCAGGCAAATACCATTCACTTGCAGGAATGCTGTGGTACAATGTGATTTTTTCCATCATATATGCTGATGACAGAACTCAATGCTTAATCGAAACCCCATAAGAAATAATTCATAATGATAGAGATCTGTAAGCTTAGATTATTGATCTTTAGGCCATCAAATATTACATGTAATTTACTGGGGAGGTCAGCACTGTGATCTCTAACTTCAGTGCTTTCTGTAGTATGTATTATGGCTCCTCAAGCCTAGAACAAATATTAACTGGGGATAGGCAAGGGAGCTCCGACACTGGTAATTTGCCTGGAGCACATAATGGATTGTAAGGAAAGACTGCCTAGGTATGGCTCCAGCCACGTTGCCATGAGGATGGAGCAGCACAACAAAGGCTTTTCAGAAATCTTTGTCGTGTTCTTGTGCTACAGAGGCTATACATCTTATCCAGTGAGGCAAAGTCTGCTTTTGCTCACAGCCGGGTGGCTTGGCCACCCTCACAAGAAGCTGGATTGTAAAGCCAGCAGGTGTTCAGAGAAGTGAGAGCTGAGGATGCCCAAGAAAACACCAGCTTTGCAGCCTGGGGTGTACCAAGCCTTCTAAAAGCACCCTTGAAGTTTTCTGGTGTTGTTAATAAGAACAGTTAAGGTTATGAATACACTCTGTTGCCTACCTGCTGTGATGTTGTGCTGTATTTACTCTGGGCTCATGTTTTGCCCCTGTTCTCAGCCCTCTCCAGTGAGATGCTGTTAGCATATTTACTGCTCAGAAGTTTAGAAAAGCTTGTCACAAATTCTGGCTCTACACGCTGCAGTGCAGGCTCAGATAGAAAAGAGGACTAAAGCCTGGCATCACACCTTGCTCTGCCTTTCACTCTGGTGATGACGAATATTAAGTCATTTCTGCTATGGTGAATTATACTTTATGTGTTTAAAATATAAATATATATCTTTATGACTAAGCAATAATGTTAAGTATAGATTTATTAATTTAATTGACCAAGATGATGTGCTTGTAATAGGACTGACTTATTTAATTGCTACCCTTAACCTGAAGTTTAAAGCTATTTCAAAAGATGTGGCAACTGGTCCGAAAATTAAGAATGTATTTACATGCACTCTGCTTTTCCCTGCATTAACAAATGTGCTTGTGACCTGACATTGGTTTCAGAATAGGAAAACAGAACTGGAGAAGGGAAAGCGATTTCCTAGCATGGACTCCCAGTGTCAGCATACGGGGACATGCCTGTCTGCTCAAGGCACCACAGGCAGGGAGGGCTTCTACCAACTCCTTTCATCAGCATTATCGCATATTCCATGCTGTGTGTCTGAAATGTAAGGAGCAATATGAACTTGTGGGACTGCTGAGATCTCCTGGGAACAGATTTTTCATGATGTTTATGACCCATCCCACTTCTAGTTGGTCTGGCGTTTGTGCGAGCACTGTCTTTCCCTCTTTGGTGGTTTCAAAGTCTGTCTGAACTGCATTGCCAGAAAGTTGGGTTAGTGAGAGAGGTGCAGAGGAAACCTGAGTGGCTTGTGTGGATTCCTGGTGCTTGTTTGAGAAATATCCTTTCAAAAGTAACCCAAGATGAACACACATCCTTAAATCTGATCTCCATCCTAAACTGCAGAAAATCTTCAGTTGGTTTGGGCTCCTGCAAATCTCAGCTAATTGCAATGGTAGCAGTATTCTGAAAATTGCCTCGTATCACCTGTTGTCATGGTCCACAGAGGCAGTGAAGGCTGTATTTCTCTCATTAACTCTCTTTTGTTCTCTTTTCTTTCCATTTCTGTTTTAAATTAAGTAGTGGTCTGGCATTTGGGCAGCTGAAACAAAGGATTCCCCATGCTGGTTAAATAGAAAGTCCTTTCATAGCTGCAGTATGAAAGAGAAGAGCTAAGAAGAAATGGGTCACAGCTAGGGATGTACAACCCCTGGAACTCCCACCCCTCAGTGAGACTCACTCCGAGTTTCCCAGCTGAGCGGTGAAATGTGTGGAGCTCTCTTTGCCCTTTTGTTTGATGTCCTCTTCATTTCCTGTTTGTTAAGTGATCTGAAAGTAAAACAACCAGCCAACCAACCAAGGAAAAAAACCCCTTTCATAATTATAAACGGGGCCCAGCTGTGTAAGCTGGGCTGCACAGACGCTACCCAAGACTGCCAGAAGGGCCCGTGAGTCTCGTATCCTCCACTCTGTGGGTGCTCAGCCCTTGCAGAGTAATTGCTCTCTCCTTCCTCTGAATGTCTGCCCTCTTTTGAAAGCATCTCTAGCAAGGCACTCAGATTCATTAACTCCTGAGCACAGTCCCTTTTTCGTGTCAGTGTCTATCAGAACTAACGCTACTGGGGATAGGAGAGGGTAAGAGAGGGTACGGGGAGCACAGATGGCAATGTCACATCAGTCATCTGTGTAAGTGTAATAGCAGCAGTCAAAGGGAAAGGACTTTGGGGAAAGATTTCCCAAAGCACCTTTTGATATTAGTACTGAGGGTAAATGACCTGCAGGGACATGACCTGACTGCAGTCACAGCATGACTTCCAGTGGGTGTGTTATAGTCGTAATAAATCGCACAGAGCATGTCAGTAGTGACCTGTGAATGACACAAAAAAAAAACCAACCCAAAACTTCGTCACCTTGCCTGCTGCTACAGGAATCAGGCTGTACAAGGCGTTGTCTTGAAAGTATTTGTTTTGCTTGGGAGGAGAGAGAAAATTGTAGGAAGGGAAATTCAAGCAAGAGGAATCTAAATGTACTTCTGCAACAAATATAAAAGTTAGACTACATAAAACCAGGTCTCTGCAGACAAGCGGTGGGTAAATAACCCTCAAGCACCTCAAGCTCAAGTGAAAATGGTAGTACTTAATTCCAAATAAAATCTATTACTGTCTGAACCTGGAATGTATTGACAAAGGCTTCAGTCTTTTCAATAGACTCAACAGTACTTAGTGAAGAGGAGGGAAAAAAATCCCAGACATCTCAGTGCATTCAAACTTTTTTCAAAGAAAGCAGCAGGAGAAATTCAGTGAATTGATCTTTCTCAGCATAACTTTATGAAGGGCAGCATGGGTAAGGAAAAATATGTTTTTCTTTCTAAAAGAAAAATGTCACCTTCTCACCTACCATTCACAATCTCCTAAGTACTTGATTGCTGTGTCTATAGATAGAGGGTTTAAACACACAGAATCATTTTCAGACTGATCCTCTTCAGTGACTTCTACAAAGCCATTTCATTTTTTGGTTCACCTTTGCCATCTGCAGACGGTTTTCTGGCAGAAAATGCTGTTGAAGAGCTATTTTGTGCATTTCCTTGCAGAAGCTGTTCCAGGCAGGAGACAGCGTTGTCACTTCCTGACCCTCAGCTCGGCAGGGGCAGGGCGCAGGATGGAGCTCGGGCACATGCAGTGGCCGCAGAGGTGGTTGGGGCATGCTTCTTGCTGCATATTTGCTCCCTGGAATGTCCCAGCAAGGGGAGCCTTCCCACGCTGAGGAATGTGAAGCAGGCACTGACAAAATGGGCCAGCTTCTCTCCTCCTGGGCCCAGCTTCCCTCAGCCCTGGTGGGACGTGTTTTCCTGCGCTGGCCAGGCTGGGGACTGCTGGGGTGGGCAGGTCAGAGAGCTGCCACACAGTCCTGGCCCTCGGAGGAGCTGGTGCCACTGGTGCGACGTGAGGGGACTGAGACATCCCCACCTCCATCCCAGCACGGGATCACCACATCCTCGTGGAGAACCTGGTGGGTGCTGTGGCCCTGGGTGCAGCTGGGGGCTCTGACTGGGCAGCTGTGGGCAGGCATGCAGGGGGGCTGTGCAGCTGGGGACGGCCCTGCAGGCAGCTCGCTGGGGTCTCTTCTCCACCCAAATGTCCCTGCTGGAGGGCACACCAGCCGTGTGTCGTGCAGGGAGCTGTGCAGGGGCAGGGGGCTGCCCCTGAAGCCAGCGCCTGCAGTACAAGGAGGATCATACAGGAATATCTCTACTTTGCTTCTCCCACGCTCCCATCACTCATCGCTCAGGGGCTTACAGCATTTCTGCTGTTCCCTCTGCATGCAGTGACCTAGGACTAGGAACGAGCATCCATAGAATCCCGACACCACTGAGCGTGAAAACTGGTTAAAATACAGAGACTTGATCTTGTGGCTCGACCCCTGGATTGCATCTTCTCTTTCCTTAATTCCCATAGGAAACCAACATAATGCAGTGGAAGGTTACTTGTCCTTTATTCCTCCCGAAGCTTTCTTTCTGCTTAAAAATATGTAATTAACTCTTTCATTTTGTTCATGCATTCTCACTCTTAGAAGGGTCCATGAGCTTGGCAAGGTATATTTTTTCTAGTAAGCACTATATCTGTCTGCACTTTGAACTTCCACACATCTTTCTCAGAATCCTTCAAAACAGCTAGCATTGAATGCTTGGGCACAATTCCTTGCCTTCCTTCCTCTCCACATATTTTATTTAAAATTATTAATTCCAGGAAATCCAGATGAGATTAAAGCTTTCAGTTCTAATATTCTAGATGCAAAACTTATTAAATTCCAAGCCCCAAACCAAGCAACACTGTAAATTGGGAATAAAACTGAAATGAAGACAATCAATCACTCTCAAGTCAGTTCAGCAGCTCGTACAGGCACATTCTCTGTGGTCTCATTGCATTTATGTTAATGGACAAATTTGCCTCTTGCATTATATTCCATACATTACACTGTGTAATTAGAAGTTAACTGGAAACAGTAGGCAGCATGCCAATATTTGTAGCATTCAGATATTCAGAGCTTCAGTATTTGAGGGAAGACCTGATTATTTCTCAGAGACATTTCCAACTACGTCTACAAAGAAAACATGCTTTTGTAGTCTCCTTCCTCTAGACTTCTAGGTTCTGGGAAGCTGAACTACTTGCACATGCAATGCTAAGAGATTATATTTGTAATTAAAAGAAATCCTTAAGGGTCACAGATCTATCCAACGAAGGTGATTGTTAGGCCTGCCAGCTGCCCCAGGCTAATCTCAGCAGCTAAGAAACCGCAAAATTGTGGTTATCCTAGCCTCGAGGAAAGGCTTAAGGGTGATACTTGCGAAAGACAGCGTGAAAGAAAAGACAGCCCTGCACACTTCTCCGAGCCAAGGCTGCCTGTGCCTGGTTGCAGGTACAAGAAGTGTGCCCGGTTTGCGGGTTGTAGTAAGGACTTAAAATTTGACTGGGGAAGCTGAATGTGGCATTTTGTAAAAGTAAGAAGCTCATCCCTTCAGAGGAGTAAGCATGCATAAGAGTAGCTGATGGAGAATGCTTGTCCCACATTGAACACCCCCAGGTAGCTGTTCCCAGCTAATTATGCCCTTAGTTATGTTTGTTACTTAGAGGGCTTTTGGATAGCAAGGATTCTCCATGTAAAGACAAACCCCATCCTAAAATAGAAATCTGTTCTCTCCAGGCATGGCCTGTTTTATATTCTTGGCTACAGTCGTGAGACAGAGACAGTGTCTGCAGAACAAAGCTTGGAGCCCTTTAGTGGGGTAGAACATTTGGAAATTCGGTCACCTGTCTGCAAATATCTGCTCGTGCAGTGGCACTTTGTCCAGGAGCAGGTGCAGCTTGTTCAGTCATCGGTTATGGACTCAGTATCTTTTAGCTCAGTCCCCATTTAGCACACTTTTCCTGATCTCATCTCCTTTTTTGCTGGGTGTGTCTGGACCTTTGCTGCCCAAAGGCTTTGTGGCTGTGTATTCCTGCTTTGATTGAGAAGTAACTGTTAATTTCCTGTGGTGGTCTCTCACTTCTTGTTCACTAAGTTATTGTTTCCACTTCTCATGGGAGTCATTGAAGCCCTGTATACAGGAGGATAAATTATGATGACTTCTAGCTGCAAATTTTCTCCAAGTAGTTTCCCAGGTTACAATGCATGAAATTTTTTGAATCTGTAGAGGTTTTCATAAAAACAAGCTGTCTGAATATTTGTGACTGGCGACTGTTACCATGCCAGAAATCAGTCTACCCAATTCACCCTTCTTGTCTGTGAGTAAGGGTGCTCATCTTCAGCCGGGTTCCACAGAGGTTCATGGCAATGGGGGAAAATCTAGAGAAAAATATATATTCTAGCCTTTAAGACAACCTCCCTCTTTCAAAATCCCAAAGCAGGAGAAAGAAAAGAAAGGGAAAAGGAGACACTCACTTAGAACTCTTCCAGAAGCAGTCAAGACTCATTGCTTTTTCTTTTTAGATATTGGATTACACTTATTGGCTTAGTAAACTTTAAGCATTGGAGACAATAAAAGTCTAGACTTTTTGTCATAAGATCAGTAGTTCAAATAGCCTGTTTTTTCTCCTGACATCTGACTCTTAATTTTCTCCCTGCTTATGGCCAACCAAGACAAGTTGCCAAAGTTTATTGGCCAAATTGGCTCATTTAACCAGAAGTGAATATCTCACCTGCACACCAAACCACTGGGATTTCCTCTGATGCAGTAGATGTCAGCTGTAACAAGTCCCTATTAATAATTAATTGAGTTCCTATTGGGACTGCCTGAACACTTTTCTTTGCTTCTTGTCAAGCTCCAGCACTGTGCAGTAGCCTAATTTAGTCTAACTGACTGTATCATGGGCAAGCACATCCATCCTGTGTGGCGTGACCATCCTTTCACCATTTTCCCTGTGCCATGCTTTGAAGCCTTTAAAGAAGGGCCCATAAGTGCAGATTTGTCACGTTGTCTTGAAATTGTGAGGGCTTAAAACCATTGGGGTGGCAAGACACGCATGCATGTTCTGGCTAATACAGGATGTTTTAGTATCTCTGATGACCTTGCTCTGGGAGCACACCTTCTTCCAGCTGAGAGTGCCACAGCCCTTGTATTTCCTCTGGGGCTCAGGACTTCAGGTGAGGGATTGTTTCAGGGAGTCAGTCAGGGGGTTTGGGTGTGCGGTGTCTCCTCCAGCCTTGCTCCTTGAATGCTCAGGCCAGGATAAGTGGTGTTACTGAACTGTGCTGTGCTGCCCTCTCAGCCCTGCTCCGTGGGTAAATGTGGGCAATTACACGTGTCCTTGTCACTGACCCCAGCCTGCAGGGGAGCACTTTTGGGCCAGGTTGTGGTGAAAGACAGTGAGACCAGATGCCTCTGTTATATCCATGAGTCTAGAAGCTTTGTGGTTTCCCATGTAGATTGAGATGAGCTTCACGTGGTGTATTTAGAGCAAGCAGAGCCCTGCTCCCTGGCTGCCTCCTGACACTCCAGATTGCTCCAGGATCTTGTTTATGACTGCTGTCTAAGCTGGGGACTGGGCAAGCTTGGGCTGACAGCGCTACCAACAACAACCAAGGCATTCCAAGCCTCAGACTTGACTGGAGGGGTTTTATCAACATAAACATGGCAAATCCTAACAGTCCAGCGCTTGTCCCTGTCGGCCCTGTAAAAAATAATAATGTGTTAAGCTGGTCGAGTAAGTCGACTACTCACAGTCAATCAGGATGGGAATTTTGATATGACTCATTTCTTACACTTGCTCTTACTTACAGCTCTACTAGGTCTCAGCTGTATAAAAGAGACCTAAATTAGTTTCAAAAGCAGCAGAGGAGGAAAGCGTTTCATTCTCTGATCAGCCTTCAGTTTCTAACCACTATTTTCTTTTGTTCAGAGATATGCCAGAAATAATATTCTGAAAAAAAAATTACAAAAATTTACAGAGGATCATTATTATTCTTTAGTTTATTTATTATATGTCACTAATGTGGAGCGAGATTTATTTTTTTGTTTGGGTTCCAAAGGACAAAGGTCATTTGTTTTGCCTGAAGGCTTTAGTCATTGATGGAGTTATCTTCCTAGTTCCAGAGCTGTTCTTTCCAGGACATGTATCCTGCCATTTGAACTATCCCTTGAGTTGAATAGACTTAGCTAAGCTGGAGTTCGTGTCCTGACCTGCACCCAAAGTCGCATGAGATTGTGTTTTACAAAACAAAGCCTGGAGGATTCAAGCAGCTTTATTCTCCCCGACGAGATAAGGAATATATAGAATCTCTGGATCAACATGCTTTATTCCTCAACCTGAATAGGTTTTGCCTTTTCATCCTACTCGGCTAGAAAACTTGTATTCTCTCAGGATTTTCTGGCTCATGAGGAATCTCAGCTACTGCAAAGCCCATAAGTCGCTGCACATCGACAACTATCTGAAATCCTGTGGAACAAGATTCTGCCTGGTCTAAAAGTGCTGGACCAATGAGGACAGGAGGATGAGGCTGACAGGGCTCATACAGGCCTGCTTTGCTGAGAAGAACTGCTAAAGTTTTCTGAAATACTCTTGAGGTACCTTAAAGTGAGGACAATCTCCCTTCAGGTGAGAGCATCCACCAAACTTAACCCCTTTTGCCTAGACTGGACCATAAACCTCACCTTTACAGAACCACAGAAATACAGAATGGGTCGGGTTGAAAGGGACCTTAAAAATCATCTAGTTCCACACCCGCTGCCATGGGCAGGAATGCCATTTCCTAGCTCACGTTGGTCAGAGCCCCATTTGACCTGTCTTTGAACACTTCCAGGGATGGGGCATCCAATACTTCTCTGAGCAACCTGTTCCAGTGCCTCACCACCCCCACAGTAAAGAAATTCTTCCTAACCTCTATCTAAACCTGTCCTCTTTCACTTTAAAACCATTGCCTCTCATCCTGTCACAATCTGCCCATAGGAAGAGTCCCTCTCCCTCCTTTTTATAAACCCCTTTTATTTGGTACATTAAAACACCTGCACTGTGTCCATTTTTTTTTGCCATCTTATGTCTTTATAATATGTAAGTGATTTTAGGAATCGCTTGCTTCAAATCCTCAAACTTTGCTGTGTATTTGCAGTGTGCTAAGGCTATATCACAGTTTGTTTACCCTCTGTGAATGAGTCGTGTATTTGAATCCAACATGTGACTTCAGAGCTCTGCTGTGCTGTTAATATGATGCCTTTGAAGTTTCAGGCTTAGCTGGAAATTGCTTCTCAGATTTTGAGATCCTCACTCAAATTTTGTGAGGAAGAGGGTGTTGAATGGAGATACAGGTTTTGAATATGGGGTTGAATTCTGGTTCTCACCCTGACTTCCAAGGTGAGCAGTGTTTTCTTACTGCTGCTGTGTGCAAGGCTGAGGAATCCCGGTGAAAGGCACTAGAAAAGTTGACTCTCACCTCTAGTGGGAATGACTACTGGAGGGGCAGCTAAGCTGCTTCCTTTTCCTGACTGAGAATCACCCACTTCAGGCATTAATTATTCAAAGTTGATATTTCTGTGCTATTTAGAAAGAATCTGGTGGCCCAAATGGCTCCAAGAATAGCTTCCCTTTGTTATTTTTTAATGTGAACATTTTAGTTTGCTTCATCATCCAGGGATGTTCTTGCTAAAGCTATGTACATCACCCTGCTGAAAGCACATGAAGCATTAAACATCTTAGCCCAATATTTTTACCTGAATGTTCAGGGCTTGACAGACAGCAATTTCTAATGTCATAGTGTATCTATCTATGTGTATTTCCAGAGATACAGGTATAGGATTGTGAGACTTTGATGCTGTTTTTTGTAAACAAGTGGCCTGCAAGCTGCCTGATCCATCAGTTGCATGTGGAATGCCAGCCTTCCTGCCAGGTAGGAGAGACTGCAACTGCTGCAGGCTCTCACATGCTACAGAGATGCACCACCTGCAGCCTGATATGTTTCCCTGAGCCCTTGCTTGGGGTTCATTGCAGCAGTGCTGTCAATCAATAACCAAACCTCTGCAGTGGCATAACTTGTCTGGATTGTTTAACTGTTTGAATCATGGCTGGGAGAAAGGCTGCCTGTGTAGGAATTAAAAATGGAAACACTGGTTGTTTCATCCTTACTACCCCAAAATTACTCTGTGCCCAAAGTCACACTTTTTCAGCATGTTTGGTTTTTACAATGGGCTGCAGTCTAAGAGTAATTAGCTGCACACTTTCCTCTGGATAGTTGTTACTGTTATTAAGCGTTTTTATCATGTTGATGGCCCAGCCTGAGCCATACGAACAAATGCATACTGGAAGATGATGGCTGCTCCATGTGCAATCTCTGAAGGCTGTAGGAAACAGAAGTTGGCCAGGATGAGCTGAGCACGAGGTGAGAGAGCCGTGGTTGTGTGAAAGGCATTTGTCATAGTAGAGCAGCTCCCAAGCCATTTTGTGCCATTCGTAAGAGAGGCTGTGAGAAGTTTTAATTTTACTTTAAGTGAAAGTCTGTTACCTTTCACACTACCAAATTGTTTGGATTGAGAGGAACCTGTGGACTCACAGGCAGATACATATTGACTGAAAGAGCATGAAGACATTTCCTGCTTTCATCCTGCCCTTGAATGCCAAAAAACTGGGCCTAAACCTAACCTAATAGGTGAAGTATTTGGGAATATCATAATAAAGCCATAAGTACCTTTCAAATGCTTCAGCTTCCAGTTCTGTGTCTTTCCTGGCCCTCCCACCCCAGGGAAAAGAGTTTGTGAACGTTGTTGCACTTTAGGCTGGCAGTGAGGTGCTGGTGCTGCCAGGAGGTTCATCAGGGCAGAAGACCATAGAAGAGCAGGGGTGATAAAAGATACAGCTCCACAGGTCATTGAAGATCCTGCGGTGAAGGCGTTTGTGTCTCTCACCCTCTCTCCCACCTCCACCTGCTCCACTCCACGTCTCTCACTGCTTTGCCTCAGGCTGCTTTGGTGCTCACCAGACCCACACAGGAACTGATTTGATGAGTGAAGTGACAACCTCACTAGTTTAATCTGTGAGAAATTCAGCTGGCTGCTGAAGCTGGCACCTGGCAGATCTCAGGAAGAGGGTGGGCTGTACAGCTGTGAGCAGGAACAGGAGAAAGGAGAAATGCAGAGAAGAGGGACAGTCTTCTGTCTCGGCTGTGACCAAGCACTGCTGCCCATGAAACTGCAAGCACAGTCTGAGCAGAAAGGCTGATCCAGGACAGAGCCTTGGATCCTTGAGGGTTTGGTGGTGATGGAATGCAAGACATCTAAATCCTACACTTCACAAAGATAACAAATGCTGCATGCTGTCACAAATCAACCTTCAGTGTCTAGGGTCACTTGTTTCTCTGTAGATGAATTAAAAGTGGAAGGTAGTCTCTTCAAGATGTTTTTAGGATTTGATAATGAGCTATCAAGTGTTGCTTGGTTACAGTCCCACACATCAGAAGTTTTATTTACATTTTAGAAGAGAGGAAAACATTTCCCTGTGTAATATTTGATGTATTAGAATGTACACAATGCTAATTTCTTTGGCTTTCCCAAGCAAATCATTGGGCTGGCTAATTTTGTCTGCCCACATCTACAACACAGGATAGTTGCATTTAGATTATGCACGTTGATTTATTTTATGTTATGTGAATACAGAAGTGTTGGAAAATATTTACTGATTTAGGAGAGTGTCCATGCTGCTCCAAGTTTACATGTGAACCTGAAAAGTTCTGCATAAGACCTCTTGTTTTGTGTGAAGATATAAAATGTGAAGTTTTGCTAAAATTATACAATGCAAAAGTATTAAAATAACAAATTAAAAGTTAAAAATAACAAATACAATTATACAAAGCAAAAGCCACACAGCTAATTAATATTTCCAAGTATCATGGCTAAAGGTATATTTCTGGGGGGATGAAATTTGCTCACCGATGTGCTTTCCCTTCCAATGATGTGAGACATCAGCTTTTATCTAAGCAGCAGTCTTTGTGGCGTCAGAGGGAATTTTGTCTGGTTTAGAGGATCTTTGCAGAAGCTCTTCTTCCCATTTTAGAATGCTATAGCTTACCAGGACTGTGTTAGGATTCTGATAGACTGACTCCTGTCTTTCACAGCCACAACTTCCTGCAATGTCTTTCTCCAAGTCTTCAGTAGCTGTCTGTAGACAGAAATGAACAGACAGGGGAGTGGAGGGAAAAAAAAAAAAAAAGAAAGAAGAACTTTGCCATTGTGGAGTTTTGGTTGTTCTTTTCACTTTTTTTTTCGAAATATGATAAAATGTGTTCTGGTTTCTCCTCCCCGGAGGACCTAACTGCTGAAAACCCAGAGCAGTGAGAAACCTGGAGACGTCTGTGAGGCCCCTGTTTGCTTTTTATAAAGTACTAAAATCTTACTGGCAAAAGAATGAATTTAACCTTACAGGAACTCAGCAGTGCTTTTGGCACTGTCTTCCCCAAGGTCTTTCGGTTACCAAATAAATCAGTACACACAACAGCAAAAGAGCAAAGTGAAACCTAATCCCTACCTGCATGTCCAAGCAGCCGGAGGCTCTGCTGATTAGTTTCAGCCCCGCAGTCACGTCCGCCAGGGCTAAGAGCAGATAAGGCATGTTTATTTGATAGCTGAACCACATTGTGCTCTCATTAGCTGAGAATGATTCATGAGGTCTGAGAGGACTTTTCCAGCTCTTTATAGTAGCTAAACCCATGCCTGAAGTACATGTGAACCCTGGGCTCATCTTAAAAACCATCCTCTTTGTTCCACGCCCTGTGACTCTTCTTGCTACGATTGCAGTCGTTATTTTCACTGTCTTTCCCAGAGCTGCAACTGGGGACTGTCACAGCAAGGAGAAGCCACAGGAAGGCATTTAGGGGCTGTGGATGCCAGTGCCTCATACTGGGAGGACGCTGGTGTGCCCAGCACAAGACTGGACAGCACAACAGGAGGATGCTGGGTGGACAAGAACACACTCCTAGGGAACTGCCCCCTCCACAATTCCCTAGACACCCCCCCTCCCAAGTTTGCAGCCCAGGATTGCTTTCTAGATCCTGCTTTCCAGAAGGTGCCAAGGAGTGCAGTGGTGAACCAGGGAGCCCAACACTCCTCCTGCTGAGGTGCCCACCATCCTGCTGCCCCAAGAGCCTTGCAAAATACAAACAAAACAAAAACAAAACAAAACAAAAAAAAATCTAAAGTGTAAGTTTAACAGATCAATAGAATAATTTAATATTTGTAATCGCAAATAGGTACAGAATATCGGGGCTCCTTAGGAAATTTCTAATAATTAACCGTCCTGCATTTCCAGACTTAAAAATTGTATATGGATTCTGATTTTCGAAGGCATTATGAGTTGCAAGTTGCTAAAGCTATAAAGCACTTTGCAAGCTTTAATAGATATATGTAATTACTCCAGGAAAATGGAATACTGTAATAAAAAGACCTTGAAAATCTATTAGTATAACCATAGGTCCCAGTCTACATCCTACAATAAGCCACAGTTCAGATGGCAGTTCATCTACAGTGCCGGCATGTCAATAAGGAGAAAACATTAAAAGGCTTATATAAGTATTTTTCCTTTAATATGGAAGCTTCCAGAAGTCAGCAGTAATTTGAATCTGCTGTTGCCTGAACTATAAAACCAGCTTATTTGAGAAAAACCTTTTGAAGAATTGTACTTTTCTGGAGGTGGATAGAATATAAATGCGAGGGTAAACTTTGTAATATTTGTCTTTCGCTAAAACATACCAAATGCTTGGTTCCCTCCCCTGATACAGTGATAGACTGAGGGCATTCCTTTCACAGAGCCAGCAAATTGAGAAAGGTAAAATGAGTCTGAGCATTGCCAAGGACTATATAAGAAGGTGACAATTAACTGGGATGGAGGAATTCAGTGTAGATGTAAATACTGCTGGACAGAAAGGAAAATGTTACCAATGTTTCTGTGCTGGAAAAAGACACTGGTAAAAATGGGAACTTTAGTGACACGTTATGAAAAGCAAACATGGAATTGGGGAAGAAATTGTCAAGTTGCAGCAGTAACATTGGGAAAGTGAGAGACAATTTCATAGCAATGATCAAGCATGACTTTTCTACCCACTGATTTCTCAGAATCCAAAATCCTGCATAGTTACTCAAGTTCCTGGGCAGATAAAACAAATTACATGCCTGAACTGAAATAAGTGCTGGTCGTTGTCTCTGGAAATCATGAAGGATATGAATATGTGAGAAGTGCATTTGGCACTGTTCTGTGGAAAAGAAGATCTGTGTTTCCTGAGTTTGTATTTCGGGGTTTCAGCAGATCATCACCCGCAGCTCAGAAGAGCATCTTCAGCCCTCACCGGCAGCCGAGCGCCGCGCTCGCTGCTCGCTCTCCCTGCTCGCTCTCCACTCGGACCGCGCATCCCCTGCGCATCAGGAGGGCCGTGGAGCAGCTCCAGGCTGGGGCAGCGCAGCCCTACGGAGCTGCCTGCAGCTTTCCGTGTGGAGCCTCAGCGCTGCCGGAGCTCGGCAGGACCTCACCCATCCCCGAGCCCCGGCCACAAGCGCTGGTTTTGGACCTGCCCGGCTGAGCGAGGGCGGTGTCCGGCTGGCCTGGGGCGCTCCGAAGCGTGGGATCGTGTTGACCTCTAGCGGCTGTAGCCGGGACCTTGGGGCGGGTGCGGCCAGCGGGCTCCGGACCGGTCATCCCGCTCCGACAGCGAATCGCTCCCAAAGTATCGCTCATTTCTTTTTGTAGGGTAACACCTGGGCATAAACTCACATTCTGCATTTAATATTTTGGTGGCTTATGGGGACTTCTTCCCAGAGTGTGTTTGTTTTCCATACGAAATGCTGCAGCTGTCTGCTCTAGGGCGGTATGCTATAAAAGCCCTAATAAAAAGCCCTAATCCATGTCTTCATGTTCTCCTTACCCTCCATGAGCTTCCTTTCATGATAGCCCACGATGTGCCTGGGCCCTTTCACATTCATGAGGAACAGACTTCTCCCCTCAGGAGCATCTTGGGTAAGGCTGCTCAGGAAGGAGAACGGGATGTGCCCGAGCTAAGTTCTCCCCAACTATTGCATTAGAAACAGGAATGTGACAATTGGTGATGCATATTTCAGATGTGCACTTATCTTTCAGCCAAGGCCTTGAAATTTTTATTGAGATAGCACAAATTTCTGGCCATCTCACATGCTTCTATGAAACAGCTCTTTCTGGAGCATTTTCCTTCTTCAGGAGAAGCCTGTAGTGCTTACTGGTGTTGCTGACAGTACAGGCAGAAACAAAGGATTACTTGTGATGGTGTGTGGGTGTGACAGCTACTCCACACAGTGTGGCCCCAGGAGAGCCCTCATCATGGCATGGCTAGGCTGAAGCTGAAGGTTGGCCCTGTTCCTGTGTCACAAAGCAGACATTCAGCCTCACTAGAGTCTGTGAAGACTGTCAGAGGGTGGCAACATTTATCCCAAACCTTATCTCATAATTTAGCTGTAATTGAATCCAGCCCTGAGAGCCTTGGTTTGGAAAATGAGAAATGGGCTGTCTCTTACATCTCTAACCAAAAGTGGGCATAAATAATTGATAATAGATCAAATTTGCTGAAATTTATAAAGGAAGTCATCTGTCTTCTTGCCAGCTGTTATGCTGAATAACTGAGAGGTTTTAGTGGAGACAGATGACAATGTTTAACATCAGTCGCTTCATGCACATTGTTCTTATCATTGTTTGTAATTTGAAAATTGTGCTGGGGGCTAGAGGAGATTAACAATAGGAAAGTGAGTACCAGGGAAAACAATACAGCTCTCTGAAATGGAAGAAAACAGAATAATGTGTCTAGCACATGTCACAACAGCCCTGAGGAAGCTTCACAGCTTGTCCTCCAGCTGGGAGCCTGCCACTGCTTGTGCAGGGTCCAGCAGGGCCTCCAAGGCTGCTGTGCTCTGGTGCATTCCTCACCCGTTCTCTCCTGTAGAGAAACTGCAATGCCAGCATCTTTGTTCTTTTGCAGAGAAGGTAGCTTTTCACTGGCCTCCAGATGCTTACAGCTGCAAAATAGCTGAACTAGAGATGATATGCCTGATAACTTGTGGTTTTTTTCAGTTGTACCACTTGGCTTAAATAAAAGATTACCTCTTCTCACACCTAAAAGACGAAAGAGTGAGGTGTGGAAGATCATGACTGCTTGGATAGGGGGATGAGTGTGACACAAATTAATGTCAATGAAGTGATGAGGCAATTTCCTCTCTTCTTGTCAGCCTTTTCCTGCAATTAGAAGCTATTTTGTAACTTGCTTTCCATGTGTAGCTTGGAGGCTCATGATCTTGAGATAATAGGAATCAAACGTTTTCCATGAGCATTGTTTGGTTATATTGGATCTCATTTGCAAATTAATAACCCACATTTAGCTTTTCTGATCTTAATCTCACCTAACACATTCTTCAGCAAAGAGTTGCTGGTTTTGGGCTTTTTTTTATGGTGGTCAGTATCACAGCAGTGTCTTCTGCCTTCACCTTATGATTCAAGACATCAGCTCAGCGGGTGAAATCCCAACTCTCAAAAACATTGGTAAGAGTCCCTTTTGCATGAGCTGATCGGATTTCAGCCTTTGGTTTTAACAGCTGCTGTAAAATGTTTTACGATACATTTAACCTTTCTAGCTCCTGCCACTAGACCTCTAAATGGAACACTCAAGTGTGTTTGCTAACTGATAAGCAGACTGTTAAAAGTGCTCAATTGTTAAAAGTGCATTTAAAAAACAAATACAAGAAGGTGATGGCAAATTCATCCAGCTGAAAAGCACATCTTAAGGATGGGGCTGGTTTTGTTTAAACAGGAAGCTTGCAACTTGTGTTGTTCCATCATCAATGATGTGAAGTTCTTGTTGCCTTCTGCTGTAAAGAGTTTCGCTCTAATAAATGTCAGAATTTGTGTTTACATTTAAGAAGGAAAAGAAAAGTGTGATTTTTATTTCTGTGGTCTGATTTTGGCAGGCTGCCTTCCTAGTATGCAATTTGGGCTGAAACCAGAAGCCTTGAACACTGTAACACATTTGTTGACTTCTGCTTCCAGTGCTTTTATTGTTTCTTTAACAGGTGTGCATTCAAATGAAAACAATGTTCTTTCAAAGCCACAGCTGCTATTTGCAAGAGAAAGCTAAAAGATATCTGTAGAGAAACCTGTATTTTGTGTTTATTAGTAACGAAGTCACAGTTCTGGAAAGCTTTGTGAAACTCGTGCTGAATTTAATGTTGCTTCTGAAGTTGTCTTCCTCAAATATGTAATTATGCAAACCAGGAAACTGAAAAAGGGGGGGAATGGAGCATAATCAGATCAATTTGTGTATATTGTTGGAATTATATTGCTTGAGATGCTCTGATCAGAGAAACAGGCTAGAGAAGTGTCAAGAAATTTGTACATCAGAGGTGTACAAGTACTGCTACTG
The DNA here is from genome assembly GCA_013397755.1 of Cnemophilus loriae. NCBI lineage: Eukaryota > Metazoa > Chordata > Aves > Passeriformes > Corvidae > Cnemophilus > Cnemophilus loriae. The sequence goes on from VZTF01001118.1 coordinate 153,280, forward strand.
CCTCTTATCTCCCCACTGCCGTGTTTCATGACTAGTATTGCAAAGCACAGGTTTAACCAGGAGGAAGCTGTTTTCATCCCTTTGCAAACATTAATATGATTATCAACCCCCCATGCAGCATTATTATGTATTTGAAACTTGCACGATGAATTTTTTTACACTGAAAATAATTATTTCCTAAATTAGATCCCAATCAGTTTTGATCTTTCTAGCTGTGGGATGTTTTATGGGTGAACTGAAATCTTTCCAAACTATGGAAATAATCACTGTGTAAAGCTGAGCTACATTCCTTTGTAATGTCGCCATTTGGCTGGCTTTAGAGTGGTTTAAAGTGTTGTGCGAAAATTTGCATTCTCTTTTCCTTCTGAAGTAACAATCTTGGCATCCTAATCGATGGCTATTAGTATGTTTTGTGTGTAACAGTCCTTCGTGCATAATTATGTTCAAGTAGATCTTCCCTAGCCTATAAAAATGTTCATATTTATTCAGAGCAGCAAAACCCACTTACTGTTCTTGAACATCACTGAACACATCTCTATCAGCCTCAGCTTGACTTAGCCTATCTTCCTTTTTAAAAAAACAATAAAAAGTTATTATTCTACAGTCTTTTTCTATCCCAGGCTATTAAATACTTATAAGGGGGAAAGGAAAGTTGTGCCAAATGATTACTTAATTTGTCAAACTACTCCAAACAAACAAACAAACGAAAATCTGTTGATTCCTTGCCTGGCCTGTTATGTTACATTACAGTGAAGCCTTTTTTTCTGTGCTTCATTCTCTTTTCTTTATTTCATGAGCAAAGGCTGGAAGAAGTTGTATCTCTGAGCATGGTGTAATACACAGCCAAAGCAATATTCCCACCACTTAATGGAAGCTGCCAGAGGCTTAAATGTCTGCTTGACTGAGGTGGGAACACTGAAGTTCACTTCTTGTCCTTGGAGGGGAAACATCTGGGGAGGAATCCAGAACTAGATGAATTAAATAGCAAATCCCCTGTGGAGAGGCCGTTGGTGTTTAAAGATGGAATTATGTTGACAGTAACAAAATCATGTATATTTTTGTTTTTTCTCTTTTTGAACAAAGAAGTTTTCACATTTAATTGGTTCTTTTGCCAGGTAGAGCTCAATTGCAGTGAGACATTTTGTTAATGCAGATGTTGTTGTGTGTTTTGTATATCCATGTCCTTGAAGTGTGGTTGTTATAGCAACAGGCTTAACTATTAAACAGGTTTTAGTCTTATATCTGCTTCACAGAAATAAGGTAATTAGCTTTTTGCAGCATCTTTAACTATCATGCTAGCTAGTAAAAGAGATGAGTATCACTTATTTCCCTTAGTAAATTAGCTATAGGGTATTATTTTTTCCCCAAAGGCATCATCTCTAAAATGGGTGTGTTATTAGTCTGCCTAATTTCTTTCTGCCTGAGAGAGAATGTGGGAAAATAATATTTAATCTACATATACAGTGTTAAAATGTGCAAAAATGGTTACATTTCAAAGAGCTCACAACCCAGATAATTCCAAAAACCAAATTCCAACTGTAGCCTTTTAGCATTGAAAGTCTTAGCCAAACTTTGCATCTGCACTTCATAATTCCCTGCTCAGTGCTAGCTATCACTGCCATCACATTGCTCCAAGCCTGTTCTGCACACTGTTCTCAGCAAGGACAGAGTTAGACAAACAGTCTGGTGAAATGGGCACTTTTGAGATTCCCTTTGAAACTGCTTTTCCCTTAAAATTATCCTGAAATTAAACTCTGTGCTCCTGTGTGAGCTTTCAGCTCAAAATTTACCTATTAACAGAATTATCTGTGTTAGGATTTGGTTGTGGGAGCGATATCTAAAGTCTGTTTTTCCCTTCAAGCACCAGTATACAGGAAGGGGTAGGTGGGGGAGTGAAGGGAGAAACCTTCCATTTCTGTTTGCATCAAGGGATGTTCCCCAGACAGGAAAAATGCAGCTGTGGAAAGCTTTTAACGAGGGGTTGCTTGGTGCCTGCAGTGATGCTGAGCTCCCATGGCTGCCTCTGCAGCAGCTCAGGTGGGGCTGGGCACACTGTGGGGTTGGGGCACAGGTAACCCTGGCGAAGGACAAGCCCTGTCCCTCTGAATTCCTCTGTTACAGCTCTGGGGAGGAGAGCCTAAAGCAGCTTTTTGGACACTGCATCCTGTGCTCCTGGGTTGGTCCCACATGCAGGTGATGGGGTGCCAGGCACAGGGATGGGGAGAGGAGCTGTGGTGAAATGCCAGGTTCAACTGTCAGAAAATGGGCACTATGAGGTGCTGAGGTCCGTTCTGCAGGCAGCACCTCCCTAGGTACTGCAATTCCCAGGGCTTCCATCTGACATCCACCTTTCAGAGGCCTGGGCTTTCTTCTGGGTTGTGGGGTTTTGCTATGTTTTTTTGGTTTTGGGTTTTTTTTTTTATTTCTTCTTCCACTGAGACCTCTGAAAAAGGAAAATGTTGTTCAATGTGAAATAATTACTTGCAGGAGGAACTGAGCTTGTACTGTAGTGTGTATAACAGCTTCTGGTGTAGAGCCTTTTGAGACAGCTTTGCTGTTGTTCTGTCCCTGTGAGTGAAGCATTTAACTGCCTCAGCTATGTGGTATTGCAGCATCTTGACAACAAGTCTTGTGACTAAGGGTTTGTCTCTTGGAGCCTGGATCCAAAGTCTGACAAATGCAATGGGAGAAGCCCTTCACAGTCCCGGGGAGAGCTGAAAGGTGGGGGGCAGCAGACGAGATGGATGGGGCGGCAGATTTTGGGGGTATCGTTTTTTAAATTAAGAAAGTTTTAATTATTACAATCACTATTGTCATGACTGGATCAGCAGGTTAGGAAAAGCAGTGTTGCATTACAATGAGATAATTGCCAGTTCAAACAGAACAGCAAGAGTTGTAGCTGCGTGTGCATTTTAGCATCTTATTTGCCCATGGCACCGTGGTAATTGAGCATACACAAATGATCTAAAATTAAATTTGCATCATTTTGCACAAGCTAAACGTGTGGGTTTTTTCTGGTATATATGGCCCAGAGCTGCACCAGATATTGATAGTCTTGTTACTAGGTAGTATTGATCTATTAGGTAGCATTGATCTACAAGAAATGTGAATGATATTGATGAATTTTAATTAATTCTTTCAAATAATTGAACTTCTCTTCAGTAAACTTGTGTGCTAAGGAGTAGTAATAGGGGATCTATGTAATGCTTGCAGGACTGTATGTTTACTCTAGTGGCACAGTGCCTGCAATGTATCTCAGCAAGTGTGTTCCAAAGTTAGCAATTTTGCAGGGTTTGAATGGCTATAACTCACTGATTGTCATGTGCACTACCCAAATCTGTCTAGGGTTAAGTTACTGAACCTACAGTCCAGCTTTTAATGTTAAGAGGACAATCAGTCTTTGGAGACAATGTGTTTGGTTTGAGGGGGAAATGAATCTAGGGTGAAAGAAGCAGGGATTTTTTTTTCCTTTTTTACTTGTCTTAAAAATAGAAATGGAAATCTCAGTCATGCCTTTAATGACTGCCCGTAAATTGATATCATAAATTTGTAAATAATGTTCTGCCAGTTTAAAAAGCAAGCATTGCCAGAACTCATATGATACACTTGCACAATATGACCTTTTACTTTTAAAAAGGTAGTTTTCAGCTCAGCCTCCAAACCCTGGAGCTTCTGGTTTCAGAACCGTGTAAGATTTGTTTTGCAAATCTCTCTGCTGCTCTCTCAGCCCATTACTTCCCTGTAGCTCATTTTACAGATGGGTGTGGTAGCTGGATGTTTCTTTTTCTCCTCATTAATTGGCCCCTAGGAATCAGGCCACCCTCCCAAGATCCCCTGCCTGCTGGGGTCAGCAGCACCGCGGATTCCCTGCATCCCCTGCACCCTTCCCTGGGGATGTGCTGCACATCTTTGCTGGAGTAGCCTGGAAATCACATATTGCAGTGGCAGCTCATGGTTTTTGAAGGGCGTCCTGCTCTTAGGCTGCCCTGAGAAGCAGCACAGCCGTTCTGGTACCCAAGGCAGCCCTTGCCATCCCAGCCCGGAGATGGACGGACCCACCAGCTGGGGCAGGAATCCTGCCCAGCTCCCATGTGCCCTCAGGCAGCAAAATCCATCTCCCACCGGTTGTGACGGTGATTCAGCAGGAGCTCGGGTGACTCATTTAGCTACCGAGGAGATTAAAATCAATTCCTGCTTTGGAGAATGACAAACTGCCCTTTCGTGTCACATTAATCTGGGTTGATAAAAAACAGCCCAGAATTGTTAACACAGCCACGAGAGGGAGCTCACAAATCCCGGGAATGCCACAGAGATTTATGGAAATTACCAATATAAGTGTTTTAAATTTAGTTATTAGAAACAGCTGGTTGTTTCTTAATTAAAATCAATTTACTTTGTCCTTTATCGAGTTGTTTTTTTCCTGAAGTTTTTGGAAGGTGTTAGCAGACTTAACTGTCAAGTTGAGGCAACTATAGCCAGGCTTTGTTCGTGACCATTCTGTTTATTGTATTTTGGATAAAATTTAACAAAATTCTGCTCTTAGACGAGAAAAAAAATCCTGTAAAAAACAGAAACGTCAAACAAGGCCAATAACTGTGCTCTGTCTCACTTAGCATATGCACGTAACCTTCCTTTCCTTGTAATTGGACTATACACATAAATATAGGGAGCTGTGTGCAAGGTTATTTCCATTCCTTTGAAGCTCATATGGAGCTCCAGAGGAAGGACAAAACTCAAAAGGTCCCAGTCTTTGTCTTTTGTAATGTATTGCAAAACAACTGCCTGGAGAACACACGAGGCAAAGGCTCTTACCACCAAAACCAGCCACTAATTGGTGGACAATAGAGGGATTTTATCCCCAGACAGCAGGAGCTGCCCATGGGGAGATGATAGACTGGCCTCAGGTCTATGTGACATTGGAAGCAGGACGCAGCAGCAACGCAGCTTGTATCCCATGTTACATCACTCAAAGGAACTCCAGACCAACAGATATTCTGTAAATTATGGCCAATATTTAATCACATCATAAGAAATTGGAAAAAAACCTCAACCAACCAAAACCAAGCACAAACCTTTCCAAACAGCAGAGAGAGACTGTGCATCTGTCATGCTGAAGGGCATGATTTCTTGTAATTACAATTTAAAACTTAGGAAGATTTTTTTGTTGTTTGTGGGGATTTTTTCTCCCTCTTTTATTTTTCACGTGCAAGTTAGCTGAATGTTTCTCTGACACCATATACATTTCTTGGGGAATCTTAGAAAGGAAAAACACTTGAAGAAAAAGAGTGCAGTAATCCTCAGCATTTCATGTATTCATGAAGCTCTGGAGCATTTTCATAGGCTTTTTTTTTTTTCAGCTTAAGTCTCTAAAAGTCTCTAATTGGCTTCACCCTGAGATTATTCCTGTATATGAGTCTGATGTGTTTCCCTCCATGGCATTCCCAGTTTGTTCCTTGTTTGCAGTGCAGCTGAGGAGCTGGCTGGCTCCTGAGTGATTCCCAGCATGATGATGTTCCTCTAACGTCCTGTAAAGAAGGAACCCTCTTGCTGCTATAGTTGAATTTATTGAACAATCAGGAAGACGCCTTAAAAGCCTTTATTTCCTCTGGCTGCAGCTTCCACACAAGTCAGCAGGCTCATTAAATAACCACTTGAATGATATACACTTGGGGGTGTATTTCCCCCTATGCTGCCAAGCCAAAAAGATTCTAAACATGCCTTAGTTTGATGTGGCTGGAGGTTCTGAAATGGGATAAAAGAAGGCAGGGTTCCCACTGGCTGGCAGCAGAGGAAGAGAGGGTGGGTGTTCTGAGAGCTCAGCAAAGCTTGAAAAAGCTGCAGCTAAAAGAGTACTGAGGTTCATCCAGTCCTCTCACATGCCAGTGCCTTGGCCACTCCTTGTGCCCAGGCAGAAACCTGGGTTGGTCTTACAGAATGGTGCCTCTGAGACATGGTAACACTCACTAGAAAGGGGATGTCCCGGTGTCTAGGGACCAGAATAGTCCTTCCTTTTCCATACCTCATGTTGCCTTAGTGAAATCATGGATACAGCTTTTTACACCTAGTTCCTGGGGCCCAGATCTCTTGCTGCTTCTCCTATGCATATATGGTGGCTTCATGTGCATGGTCCTTTAGCTGCACCCCTGAATTCATCCCCTTCATTAAGCAGATCCCCATACAGTTTTCCCAATCAGATCTGAGGTCTGTACAGGCTGTGTTGGATTTGCTTTCTGCTGTGTAATCTGTACTCCCCTTTGCATGAACAATGAGGCTGGGTGACATGGCGTAGAGGGTCCAGGTTGTTGCTGTTTCTTTGTCACTCGGGATTGACTTCTGCTGACTAATGCCTAAGAAATTACATGAACCTTTCACGAAGAAAAATGTGCCATATTGATGGAATTTTCAATCTTGTTCAAATGTCAGGCAATCTGCTTGCAGAAATTAGTGTTCTCATCTCTTGACTCCTCGACCTTAATAACCAACGTAAATATTGAACCAACCTTTTAAAACTGAGATTACTCATTTAAATCCAATTGGAAAAGATGGTGATGGTAAAGACAAAAATGTCAAGGAAGATGTGAGGCTGAGTTATATTTGCCAGACACGTTAAGCTTTGAAATCTGATCATTTCCTGCCAATTACAAGTTTGGAGCTGTTGGCGGAGATCATTTGTGTTGGCCTAGATGTTACAGGTTGATATGAGCTTTTGTATTTCCTTGTGAAATGTGCCATTAGGATGGAACACATTGTGCTCCTCTGTTTCTGGTTGCTAAGTACCCATTCTTCACAGCTGTACCTTGAGGTAGAAATTTAATAACCCTGTGATGTTTACTGTCTTTCCTACAGAGCTGCAAGATTTCTAGTAATAGGAAGGAATATGGGACCTGACAGCCAAATTTAATCAGTTAACCAGTGCTTTAACCAGTTGGATAGAGGCATATTATGGACAGGTTTTCCAGCTGGAGTGGTAAGTATGTATAGAAGTTAACTAATGTTGGCCAGTTTAGGTGCTGTTCTAGTATTAGTGTGACCCCTTGGGAAGTGCACTTTTGCAGACAAATACTGTACTGGAAGGAAAGAGTATGACAGGGGGGAAAAAAGTAATTTTAAATTTAAAATTGCTATCTTTCCTGAACTAATACCTTATATCTCTGAAGACAACTTGCCTTGAAGCTTAAGACCTGGGCAAATATCAATGCTGTTATGTAGTCATATTTAAAAAAACCCAAACAAACAGTCATCTCTCTGAAAGAAAAAGTCATACCATTCATGTTACAATGAATGCAGAGGATCCATGCTGTTGGATTTGAGGAAAGCCTAAAAGCCAGCTGCAATTTATGTTCTGTTTCCTATTATGAATTCTGTTGACCGCAGCTGTGGTGGTGTGGAATTCAGAGCTTTTACATTGATGGGGATTTGGCACATCAGAGCAGAAGGTATCTGCTGATTGCTTGGGGAGATACAGAGAATGTCTGTGTGCTAGACAAAGCAGAAGCATGTCATACAAGGTTGGATGAAATCTTTGCCCTGCCTAATAAGATGCTGATGACTTTGATATCTTTTCCCGCCCATAGCAGGGAGGTTGGAACAAGATGATTTTTAAGGTCCCTTCCAACCCAAATCATTCTCTATTTCTATGATTCAGTGATTTCCTGGCTAGAAAATTATAAAGGTTTGCCTCTCCTTTGGACCTTCATGCCTTGCCCTTGTGTTTCTAGGGAGCTTAGCTAAGAAGCCCACTTGCAAAACTGTTGGAAATCCAGACATATTCACATCTGTAGCTGTCCAAGGACATTCTAGTTTGAGCTTGCCTTTCCCTAGATTCTCATGTTTGAAAAAGCTGCAGTTTATTTCTCTCCTACATATTTGAAGGAACGGCTATTGCTAATCTTCCAAATAAAATTAAATTAGAGCAAGTTTGAACATTTTGGTTTGTCTCAAAATCAGCATGACAAAATAGCTCCCTTAAAGGAAACAAGAGAGGTTTTTTGTTTTGTTTCTTGAGATGAAACCAGGGAACAAAGTACTGTCTTGCAGTGCAGGGATCCGTAATGGAAGAGGCCCACTTTGCCAGAAGGAAGGAGGAAAACGCAGTGCTCCAAAGAGACTGAGACAATTGTGCTTGATGAGCTGTGCATTCAACATGACTGTCTTCAAGCAGAAACCACGTGTGATATTTGAATTTCAGTGGAGTAGTCTTCCAGTGTTTATCTGTGTTTTACTTTTCCTCTCAGGCTCTTCTCTCTCATCTGAAGAGTTTGGGATTTTTTAAAAAATCTAACAATGAGTTCCCATTCCAGTTGTTATTGAGCACCTCAGAATTATGGGAAACTACATAGGAGCACTGTGTTGCTTCACTTTTTGTGGATAATTAAGTGCTTCATCTGTCTTTGGACTTCTTTCAAACTGCAGAATTATTTACAAGAATGATAGATGATCGGGTATTTTCAAAGAAAGTTTAATAATAATCTACTACATAGATTAGATTACATTAGATGTAATAATCTACATCTACTGGTAGCAACTGAATTCTTAATTTCCTGGCTGGGTTTGCTCCAGTGTAGAAGCAAATTTTGCAGTCCAAAGTAGGACATTGTGGTGAGCATGTAGCTTGTCATCAGCCCTCCATGAAGGGGCTGTGTTCAATACTCAATATATTTTCTAGAAACCCCATCCTAGGGAAGGCTATCAAAGCCTTTTGCAGGGCTGTCCTGGGTCTTAGAAGAGGGGAGATTCATGGTGTCTTTCCTCTCACTGAGCAAGTTCTTAATCTTGGGAAATCTTTGCAAGAATTTATGATAAATTGAAATGGTCCCACTTTGGGTGATTTGGTGAGATGTTTTATATCTCAAAATAGGTTAAGCACTTCCTTTCCCCTGAAACAGTGTCTAAGCTTTAGTTGGAGAAGAGATAATAATTAAGGTGATCTTTCCCACTCCAGCAATCAAAGCAGCTTTTGAAGCTCCTTTTTAAAGTACTGTCTGTAAAGCTCTCAAAAACTCATAAACACATCAAAGGGTTAAAAATAACTACTGTTATTTCTTTATTGCTTTTTCTCCAGTGCTTTGAATTGCATCCTCTAATCTCCTGAATTTCTGCTCACAAGCCCTTCCCACAAATCTTCCTCACACTCTGTTAAAAACACAACCTACCGCTTTACCAACATATCCTCATACCTTGCTGTATATTAGCTCATCTTCATTACAATATCTTTAACTGGAATTTGCTGCTGATCTTTGAGGCTTCCCAGTGGAATCAGCAACTTTCTCCTATCAAAATTAATTGTTTCCCAAAAACTTCCTTCCCTTGCTGGGAATTCAATGCCACCGATAGTGAAACTGATTTATTAATTAATTTTTTTGCCATTTTGTTGGTGGTTTTTTTCAAGGTGATCTCTGTTGCTTAACTTACAGATGCAAATGGCAAGCAGGGTGGACCTATTGTTTATTCCCTGGGTGTGTACATCTGCAGCAGGTGTGTGGGTCCTGAGACGCTCATGTTGCCTTAGGCCACACCTGATTTTCAGTGTAGGGCTGGGCCAGGGGTTAGAAACTGGGAGGAAGAGAGAAGCCATTTCAGCTGAATAACTCTTTTATCTTGTCTCTGTTTACCTAACAGCTGTGCAAAAGCCAGGCAAATCTACCATATAATCCTCTCTTGAGAGAGATGCAAAGAATAAAGATGGGTGTCAGGCTGTAAAGGAAAAGAGCAGTGACTTGGAACAATCCAGAAGTGTTTACCCAGTCTGAACAGCAGAGATAAGAACAAAAGTGATAAAGAAACCTAAATCCCACATCAACACCACAATATTAGAAGAGTGATTAAGATTACAGACCTAAGGGAATGTACGTTGCAATAATGAAAGTGGAGTACCTGAGTTTTAGGTTACCTAGAAAAACGGGCAGGTGGGACTGAGCTGTGCAGGCACTGATGAAGCAAAGGAGCACAGGCTGACGGCCATCAGTGCTGGGATGCTGTGCAGGTGCCTTGCCTGGAGCTGGAGCACAGGCTTGCCTGGCATCATCAATTTGCCTGATGGGTAGCAGGGCAGCTCCGTGACAAGCAACCAAGCAATGGCAGCAAAAGGGCCCTGCTTCGGAACCAAGTAAGTTTGGATTTAAATTTTGACTCTTGGTTTGTCTTTTCCCCTAAATTCTACCCCACATCTGCAGAAATTTTTGTATTTAATGAACCTGTGCAAATTCCAGTGCCAATTGCTGTTCATCAGCTTCTTGGATCCTATATACAAATGTACATGTGCTGTACCCTGGTCAGCTCTATTTATAATTGAATACTGCTGCTTTGTACTTCAATGCTTATATATGGCAGCCAACTACAATTAGCTAATTCATTAATTAACCAGAAAATTTTTACGTCTGGTGACATGCTTCAACTTTGCTGTTCAAAGAAGGAGCAATGGAAAACTGTTCCAATTTTTAAGGAGGCTAGAGTAAAACTGTTCTGAAAATCTACTTTCCAGCATTTACTATGCCCTTGAAGGATGAATTGAGGCCAGTTGGCAGGCTTTTCTCCACAGAGATGACAAAACTGGTAACATTTTATAAGCTCCCACTCCGTATTTCTGTTTCTTGTGACTATTCTTAGAAAGCAGAGTTTTTATGGGTGCTAATTATACCATTAAAATGCCAACTGTGCGTGTCTTCTCTAAGAAAATTGTTGTAATACACACACTCAGTAACACTTCTTTGGATCCCAGTGATGTGCTGGTGGGTAGGTGTGACCCATAGTGAGTGAACACTTGCAGTCTGTCTAAATTAAGGAGAGCAGACTAAAGCAAAGATGATGCAAGAAGCGTGGCACACTCTCCTCCCTCCCCTGACTGGCCAGTTTTGAGTAAATCCTCAAGACCAAGAGGACATTCCCTGAATGCCCAGTCGTGTCCTGCCATGGAAAGGTTAGAGGTCTCTGTGCTACAGAGCGTGTGTACATATTAGGGCCACAGCTCCAGTGGAGATACTGGTTTTTTTGCTTTCCTCTGTTTTGAATGAAATTATGCAAGCAAATTTCTTGTTCTTTGCACCACTTCTAAAGTCTGGTGCAAAATAAGTTCCCAGGATCATCAGACATGATGGTAGGATGTGCTCCCAGGTCTTAGGATTGTCTCAAATAAGGCATGACATTTGGTGTCTCTAACCTAAATGGTGTTAGGTCCTCAATTAGAGTCAACTTATCGTCACCTACTATTCAGTCCCTGATTTACACTTGGCTGTTAAAAATTACAGATTTTTCTGCAGACCTGTCAAGTAAAATGGATCATGAAACAATGCCAGATAAATACCTTAATATGGGCCTATAAGGTGTTTCAGTTATTTTGATAGGCCTATGGCTGAAACCTTGATTTACAGCCCTGTTTGTGATGCAGATATCCCCTTCAGGTCTGGTTTTTCCATTTCTTATGTAGCTCTCTTGTTGTTACTGTGCCTGCAGATGGTATCTCTCATTTGAGGAGATGGAGACACACATGAACAATTGCTATGTAGTGATGCAATGAGGCTGCTCAAAATAAAGCTATCAGCTTCATAAGCCTGGAAGATGATTTGGATTGAGATGATGGACCCAGATGCCTGTGAGCTCCATCTTTCAAAACAAAGAGATGTACAAGGTCTCAGGAGCAAAGAGCCTGAAGGTAAGCCCATCCCCGACTACAGAGAGGCCACAAGGCCCCAGCAAGCAGGCAGGGAACAGCCTGTTAATGGCAGTGTCTGTATCTCTGGAGAGTGCTGCCTTTTCTTCTTGAAACAGTCTTGAAAGCATGAAGTTTGAAAAATTACAATTTGTTCTATTAAACATGTGCACGTAATGGTTACATGCACTTAATGACCTGCTGTCTCTTCCCACGTCATGCCTAGAGCAAACGGCAGGTCACAGTGGCTGGAGAGGGATGGAGGAGGAGAAGTGTGCAGCCGTTTGCTGTGCCACAGTGGGAGTCAGGCTATCCCGTGTCTGTCTGCTGGAACAGCAGCCAGCCTACCCTCCCAAACCTGGCTCTGCTTTACATCTAGGCTTCTTTGTGGTTCCTGCTGCACTTGCTGCTGCTGCAGTGGCACACGGTATCTTGTGTCAGGCACAGAACAAAGCATCTGCTGTGAGAGAAACATCGAGAAAGAACAGCATTTTGAAACTCTGTGTTGTTAAAAACTGCTCAGCTGCTATCTAGAAAGGTGCAAAAGGACCCTGTCCTTTAGGATGAAAAGCACGAGGCAACACAAGGCACAAGGGCAGCCTGGAGAGAAGAAATATTGTCTTTCATTGACGTTTCTGGGTGAGTCATCCCCCCTCGGTCTGACTCAGCACCAAGCGCTGCTGCACTCCCCAGAACATCTCCCGGCTCACAGCAGGCACTGCCCAAGAGGAAGAACCCCTGGTGGATCTGCAGGGCACCCTGATGCCCCAGTGTGGTGACTCGGTCTGTGCTGGCGAGCGCGGGGGCAGTGGGTCTGACCCTGACCTCCTTCTGCAGCCGGGCAAAGCCTCGCTGACGTCTGGCTGAAGCCTGGGTTTTCTAGAATTTACTTGAAAAGCTTAACAGCAAAATGCCCAAATGAGATAGGGAAATCTTTTTGTGGTGTGTAAACGTGTTGCTGGTCGTTCCAAGTGCCGATCTAGATCTTTCCCATTTGCTGGGAGAGGCTGTCTGCATGGTGCTGCAAACCCCTGCCCGTCTCCCGAGCAGCAGGAGCGGCTCCAGCTCCTCGGCTCTGCTGTTGCCATGGCTTTGCCCCAGTGTAAATGAGATCACAAGCTGGCTACCTGCCACTGTATATGGGTTTTTGTGAGAACTGAATTATGCTTGTCATTGTTTGCTTGGGTGTTTTTTCCCCAGCAAGATTAACAGTAGCACTGCTCACCAAAATCCTCACCTTGAGAAAGATGTGTTGATGTTTCCTTTAAAAGGGAAAACTAAAGGGAACTAAAAGGGAACTAAAATAAATTAGAGAACCAAACAGTCCCTAAATTTGGACACCGTGTCTCAGGGTGTGTTTTCAGTGGTTTTGTCTTCAGTGACATGTCTAATAACTTCTGTTAGCACTTGGCTAAACAGAGGGCTGGGAGGCACAAGGCCCAAGATCAGCTCTCCTGATCTGCCACCGGGGATTCTGGATAAATGGGGGTAAATGGCTGAAGCTGATGCTTCCCTTGGGAAAAAAAGAAAGAAAGAGGGAAAAGATAAAAGGAAAAAGAAAATCAAAACCACAACTGTATGTAATTTTCTATTTTGGCTCTTTAGATGGTATTGATGAGGCCCTGGTATGGCTCTGCAACAACCCTCTACCAGGAATATCTTGGGCAAAAATCTGTCTGATTTTTAAAGTGGTAAGTGTAGGAGTGGAGGTGGGTGAAGGAGGTGTAGGCACAGTTGCAGGAGACATATTTAATATGCAAAGAAGTTTTTCCTATCCCTTATCCACCTGTCTTACGTGGCTGGGAATATTTCTTTGAACAGGATTTTTTTTTTCGTTTTGTTTTGTATAGCACTTACATAGTGAATGCAGTACATATCATATGTGCACAACATTCAGAACTTGTATGCTATGAACTGAATTATTGGACTTTCTGAACAAAAACTACTCCTTTTAAAATGTTGTAATTTCTTCTGAAAAAGTTAAAATTCAACCATATTCATAAGCGTTGCACCTCTAGAATTCTTTATGTGAGGACGTGTCTTCCTGTAAGAGAGTTGTTTTTTATTTTCACTATCCTTTTATGGAGGTTTAAATTATCTTGAGTTATTCAATAAAACCCACAAGATTGCTCTTTATGCAATTACTCAGAGTGTTCCATTATGTGACAGTCACATAGCCACATAATATCCCTTTCATCATAACTTTCTGCTACTTTTTCCCACTAAGTGTCTGAGAAGGTAAGACAAGTTCAAAATATTCCAGTGGACTCATGCTGGCCTGGGTGCTGCTGATGCCAAGGGAGAAATTCTGGGGATTTCTGCATGGTCCAGAGAGGCCTATTTATTAGGATAAATAATGTGGATGTGCCTCACCACCCTAACCAGGATTCTCTGACCTGACTTGCTTTCATGATTTCAGAGCATCTGATTTCCCTTCTATCCTGAGCACTGACTTTCTGATGAGTGTTTTTTCCAGCACTCTCACATGAAAAAGGTGATGCTGGTGATGATGCCAAGCATTTGAGACAGACTTTTGTCAAAGGACTTGGTGGATTTTGAGGAAAACTTACAGGTGCAAGCTTGAGGGACTCAGGTGTGGAGTCTAGTCCTTATGGGTCCTGTAATTCTTGGATCCGACTCTTTGCTCTCTCTGTGTCTGTTTCCAGCCTACAAAAGGAAGAAATTTCTCCATTGCAGTGGGGTACCGTGAGCATAAATATGTTAAAAATCATGAAGCACTCCAACACTATGGTAATGGAGGCTCCATAACAGGGATTTAGTTTTTGGAATCTAATGAGATGGAGCCAAGTCCTTGATGGTAAAAATCAGAAGTTTCACTGATTCATTGAGAATCAGCCTGGTCGAAAATTTTGCAGATGTTTCTATGATTAGAGCTTCCTAGACATGAGAAGAAGACTTTCCTGTGTGAGCCTGTGCACAGTGCACCAGCAGTAGGAGGATTTCCGAGCTGGTCTCCTCATCCTGAATTCCAGCAAGATGCTCCAACACACGCACCTGCTATGCCTGGTCAATAAGGGCTCAGAGATTTTTTAAGTCTTGAAAATACTACAGGAAGGAAAAAAAGGTTGAATATGTGTCTATCTCTGAGGAAAAAAATGGTATTTTAAGATAAATCAAAGTTTTCTTCATGGAAGATTATGGTTTTACTTTCTATGTTTGCAGGCTGAATGAATAGTTTAATGGTAAACAGTCAAACATGGCAAGAAAACGTGAAAAGCTGCAGGTGCAGGTCCCCCAGCAGGGCTCTTTGAAGCCAGACTCAGTTTTGAAGTGCTCTTTAGGTTTTACTTTCACCTTCCAGGAAGCCTTCTGGCTGGCAAGGGAGATTTTCTTTCTCAGAGCTGCTGGGAGCCCGGTTAAGGCCTGGCAGGTGGGTGAGGAGGGGATCTGCTCTTCCTTGCTCTTCCTTCCTTCCTGTGTTCATGAACCCTCTTTGCTTTCTGATTCCTTTCTGCTACTCAGCTTTCCCCTGGCATCCCAGTTAAATTGTTTATTTGGTACTCAGGCTGTGGAGAAAGTGTGAACTGCATGCATGGAAGCTGTAGGTTGCTGTGAATTTTCCCCGCACTACTAATGGAAATTCAGTGCTCGAACCCAGTTGTGAAAGCTAATTTGGTTTCATGATTTTGGCAGAAAGTAATGTGTTAAGAGAGACAAGGTCATCTTGCCCTGTGATTAAAAAGCGTGTGAGGTCTGAAGAGGCAGTGGGGGATCTCTCCTGTCTTGCATGGTGACTTTCAGCCATCTGCTTGTGAGAGTTTGTCCTCTGCAGTGCAGCAACAGGGCACAGGCAAGATGAATGGGAATGGAGAAATGCACACCTTGTTGCCCTTCCCCTGCAGAGACACAGCTCCTTACAGCTGCATGCTGAAGCAGAAATGCTGCTGCTGATACCCTGGGTGCCTGTAAGCTCGGAGAACTTAATTGTGATAGAGAAGGAAAAACCAATATTAAAGGAAAAGTTAGACCTCATAGAAGGGGAGATTATTTTCTCCTGAAAATTTACATGCAAAGCAGGAATTATTCCTTATTTGAACCAAAAATATGAGGAACAAAGTTGTAATGTGTTTTTCTCTTATCAGAATAGAAAATATTTCCAAATGCACTTATAAAGAACGACACATTTATTTATTTATTTATTTGTGTTTCTGGGAAGAAAAAGAAAGCAAAACATTTTTGTGAAGCTGTGATCAGAATAAAGCACTAAGGGTAGGTTTTGTGCGGGATCACATTTCCAGGTTTTTTCATTCTGTAGATAAGCCAGGTGTTTGGAGTTTTCCTTCCTGCAGAAAACCAAGCTCTCTGCTGTCTGTGCCCTGTGCTGTCTTTGCCTGGTTCCCTGCATCCGTGGCTCTGCAGAGCTCCTTTCCTCTCCAGAAACAAAGGCCTGCTGGGGTTCCCTGCTCCACAGGGGAGACACAGAAGGTAAACTAGGCTTGAAGGCAGCTCCATTTTCTTGAATTACTTGCACCTGAATGGAGCTATCTGAGCATGTGCCAGTAACCCATTCTTGGGAATTAGGCACTGCCCAGCCTTGGCACCTTACCCTTATTGTTTAGGTGGTGCCTGTTTCTTAGGAACAATGTTCACTTTTGACTTTGTGTTAGGAATGTTCTAAGTCTTGAAGCTTTCTCTCTTTGTTGGTGAAAGATATGTTATAGTTAGCCTTTAGAAAGTTTGATTTTTCCATGAACTTTTTATGTGTAATTACTCATAGCAGTATGTGAGAATACTTGTATGAGTGATGAAAGCCATTTGGTTCCTTTATTCAATTCAACAAGCATTCATCTAAGAATTAAGATTTTTGTCTCTATATTTGAGAAACAGACTTCATAAATAGCAGCCTTTGATATAATTGAGTTTTCATATGTCTTCAAGATCAAACATATCAAATAAATCATGTAAGCCAAGCCTCTTTTTCCCCAGTTGGCTGTTGAATGAATGTGCTAAATCTAAGCCCTCTCAGGGCCAGAGTTTTGGTCAGAGGCATAAACAAATGCTTCCTCATCTAAGAGCAGAAATGTTTGTCACTGGATAAAAGTTAGAAAATATTAAAATGTGAAACCAAACTAGCAAACAAAAACAGAAAATTGTTTTCCTATATATGTGAGTTCTGCAGATTCTGCAACCCATAGAGATAAAAGTATTTGCTCCCACTGAATAGGACAAGTAGGACAAATTGGTTGTTCCCTATTCCCTACAAGCCGAGCTTGTGAATGCAGGTCAGCTGCCTGCAGTTAATTGTGTCCTGTGCTGACAGGTGGGCAGGGGAAAGGGGTTTGGAGGTGCAGACCTCCTGGGCTCTCCCCAGAGATGATTGTCCCACAGGCCGCAGAGCAGATAATGAAAAACCTGGCAGGGAGGATTAGAAGTGAGAGCAGTGCAGGTTCACCAGTGAGTCATGGTGTAATGCTGGTAGCAGCAGGGTGCTTGCGTGGTGTGTTTGTGACAGGATGAGTCAGAGAATGGAAGGATAAAGGTACAGGTTCCTGAGGCTGGAAGTGGTGGTTAGTGCCTGTCTCAATACTTGAGACATGTCCTTGTGCTGGCTCTCCAGAGAGGAGGCAGCTGGGGAAGCTTTGTTTAGGACCCTTGGCCTCCAAGGTTGCTGGACACAAGCAGGCTCCACAAGGGACATGGTATCACTGGCTTTAGCTTGACCCTGGACCTGGGCTGAGATATTTCCCCTTGGTGAGATGTTTCCACTTCAGACTTGCTTTGCGGCACAGAGAGAGCTGACTTGCTCCTGTCTGCAGAGCCAAAGTCAGCCATTTCCCTGAAAGAAGTGGAAAATCCAGAGCAACATGCATACCGCTTTATCTGCCTGCCAAAATAAAGCTATTGGGAACTGAAAGGCACAGGCCTGGAGGAAGGATGATACCAAAGCAATAACAATGCTGTCTCTGATCCTTCGCCACTTCTTTTACAGCCTGCATGCTGCTTGATTAGGAATTTGAAGTGCCAGCTTTTCTTGCTCACGTTTCTCTTTGCCATCTCTTGTGGTGGTACAGGACTGAGGCATTGCCCCTTGTCTCATGCAGCTGCCGATTTTCTCATTACAGCATGTCTCCCATCAGAAAGGCAAATACTGATTTTTCTAACCAGTAAAAGAAATAGCAGTCAAGTCAAGATACAGCAGAAATGGGTGGCAGGAATAACTCTAGAATGTCTCAGAGACCAGTACTCCCCCACAGGCTCAGATACACCAGAGACCATTGCCTGCTGGCCACTGAAGGTCACAAATGATTGTGCAGGATGGGATTGTGCTCAGGATTTTCTTTTTCCATGGAGCTCACAGGGCTGTTTTCAGTGCCCTGAGCCATTCTACTTGTTCCGCTTCAGCAGAGTGACTCCTGAGCCCATGTTGAGATGCTCCAGCTCTCATCCCCTCCCCACTTTCCTCTTGGTTCCCCTTGTTACCCCCTGTACCCGTGGCCACAAACATCAAAAATCATCCTTGTCACTCCAGTGTTTTGTGGGTGCAGACTCTTTCCCTTGGGTGAGCTGGATTCCTAAACCAGGCCAAGGGAACTTAATCAAAGGGTGATTTTGAAGTGGTCTCAAACAGTTTTCCAATGCAGCCATTTGCCTCCTGCCCCACACCCTGATTCTGCTGGAAAGGTAAGCTGGGGAGACAGGGCATGAGGTGCCACGCAGAGGGTCCAGGGCTGCCTCATGAATGTCTGGCTGGAGCTGCTGGTGCTCTGCCTCTCTGTTGCTAAGGAAGGTTTCTATGGCAAAGACCCACCAAGAAAGTGAGAACTAGAGAGAGCTAATGTTCAAAACAGATGAGCTTTATAATGTTGGCAGCTGGCTTCTACAGAGGAAATAATCCGCTGGAAAGGAGGAGCGGCTGTCTCAGATGCTGTGCAGAGTAGGAGGTGCAGCTGGTGTGTTTGTCAGTTCATCTCATTTTAATTTTGGTAGTTTGTGGTAAATGCAAAGTGTTGAATGAAGTGTTGGTTGTGAGATATTCTCATTATAGGAGTGTTCTTGTAGGACGATAAGCTGCAAGCTTCAGTCACACCTCAAAACCTCTTGCTATCCCATAAATGTGTCCCCATCAGCTGGAGCAGAGAGTGGGGAGGCAAATGGGACTTGAATCCCCTGAGTAAAAATGCTCCAGTCAAAGTGGAACTCTGACTACACCCAAGACATCAAAAAATCTTGGCATCCCTGAGGCCTCGCAATACCTCAGAGCATCTTCCTCAGCAGCCTGGAATAGTCTCGGAGTGGTGCTGGTCTATTTTCTGTGTGTGCTGCAGAAGGATTTATGTCTCATCCCTTGTCCTCTGTGGTATCAGTGGTACCATCGCTGATGCCTTTGGGCACTGAGTCTGGTTTTTGGAGCACTGCACAGGAGACTGACTCTCCCACGCCTGCACAGGTTTGAACACACTGTATCTATTCCCAAGAAAGCATTTCATCCTTGTGACAGGTGGAGGTAATCTGGGAGGCACAGAGCTCCTGCGTGTAGGGCCATGCCCTGGCAGTAGAGGCAGGTTACAGAGAACAAAAGGACACTTGTCCCTCTCGATGGTGGGCATCACATTCACCAGGGGTTTGGTCCATCTGAGGGTGGACCTGTCTACTGTATTTGTAATTCAGTGCAAGGACACGGTGGCTGATTGATGGCTGGGGTCATGTGAAGTGGCTGCCTGGGAGAGCAGGAGACCAGGCTTGGTGCAGGAGGGATCCTCCAGTGCTGCAGCCAGAGCTGCATGAGAGGTCAGGCCCCAGGGAACGTGGTGAGCCCCGACAATGTCAGTGTGCTGGATTGAGAGCCAGCAGAATGTCTGTTCATCAGATGTTATATATGGAAAATGAGCAGATCTGGGTTCAGAAACAAGGTTTCATCCAGCTGGATGGGCCTTGCAGGCTGGAGCTACCCTTGTGTGAATGGACCATCACTTACAGTTTCACACTGAAGTGGGACTTCTGAGATTGAGGATTGCTTCTTGACAGAAGGTATGTGAAATCTTGTGCTACTGAAACCAGTTTGCCTTATTCAGCTATTTCTCAGTGCTGTTGGTCTCCTACCTTTAACAAGCTTTACATTTGCTGGGGGGAAAATGCATTATAAAATGGTGTCTGCTATGTCCTGTGGCTGCTCTGATTGCCTGTAGCCTGCCTGCCCTTCCAGAAAGCTTAGGATAAGCTGCCAGAAGTTCCTTTCCTTGTGTGGTACTGCTCTGATTTTCTTTCCTTCTGCAATCCTATGGATGGTGCTGCTAATTCACTTATGGCATTAACCTGGTCAGAGGCTGTGCCACTCCTTGCTCGTGGAGGCAAAGTAAGAAGATTAAACTCTTGAGGTTAAATGAATGACCTGGCATTTCTACTCAGCATTTCTTTCTTGCTCTGTGGTGAATGGATGGTGGTTGGCCTTTATGCAGCTGATTAGAATATAGTGGTTAGAGAAAAAGCCTGCATTAAGGCCAGCTGCTATTTTTGGTCTGTGTGATAAGAGAAATACTAGCTCAGCCACTATGCCTGCCCTCCACCCCTCCCC
The DNA here is from genome assembly GCA_013397755.1 of Cnemophilus loriae. Classification (NCBI taxonomy): domain Eukaryota; kingdom Metazoa; phylum Chordata; class Aves; order Passeriformes; family Corvidae; genus Cnemophilus; species Cnemophilus loriae. The sequence continues at coordinate 173,457 of VZTF01001118.1, forward strand.
AGCTGGAGGATGGAGGGGGTCAGGGGCAAGCAGAGCCACGGTGGTTTTCCCACCCACCCCCAGAGCCTGCAAGTCCCACAGATTCTCTGTGATAAGAAATATCCCTGCGGTTGAGCCCCTGGTCCTGCTGCTCTGTGCTGGCGTGTCTGCTCTGTGCCAGATTGCACATTTGGGTTTGGAAGCCTTGAATCCCTTGGTGACTCACCCCAGTGGTCTCAGCACCGTCCCGTAGACCCAGCTCAGCCCTCACGTTGCTGTGCTGGGGAAGCATCTCCTCGTCCCCAGCCCTGAGCTCGCTCCGTGCTGTGAGGTTTGCACTGCAGTGAGCAGCTGGCTGCAGGCTGTCTCTGCCCAGCGCCCACGGAGCCTCCATCTCCCTGACCTCACCGGGGAGAGGAGCTGAACCAGCGCAAACCTGGACAAAAGGAGGCACCTGGTTCTGCTCGTACTGACATTTGGGGATGTATGTGCTGTAACTTTAATGTTGGCTTTATCAATGTAAGGGTTGTTAGCACTTCAACTTGAAAGCTAAATACACTTCAAAGCTAAACTAACTGACTTTGGGTAAATTTTTACGTACCTTGGTACTGCTCAGAGGCTTTCTTTCACACACCTCTTGCACTGCTGCAGAAATAACCACAAAGACATGAATGTGGTCTCAGGGACACAGACCAAGGGCTTCCTCTTTGCTGCAGGGACAGGAAAGAGATGTCACACTCATCTCGCATTGCCTCGAAGTTACCTTGCTACAAAATAAATAAATCATTGCCAGAGGAAATAATTTTCTCAAAGTTACAAACGACTTCCTTAAAATGTGCATCCTACTGATTTCTCATGGTCTTGGATGCTCAGACTTGGATGGGCTTAACTCAAATCCTAAGTGGAAAGATTGCTGGTGGGAAGCACTTTGCAGTGTGTTGGTTTCAAGAGGTGCAATAAACCACTATAATGGTGTGCCAATTCTCCAAACTGTTCCGCGGGATGAGGACAGATACTGCACCTGTGATCTGGGCTCTAATCTTTCTGACAGCATCCTACCCAGACATGCTTACCACAACTAAGAGTTATGATTTTTTAATAGGCATTATTCATAATTTAAAGATGTAGCTTAAAGACTTTACAGACTGCTGCCAGAGTTGTGATGTATGATCTGCAGAGGTTTACCCCTCATTAGATATTGCTGCAGAAGTGACTTAAATCTCCTCCCTCAGTTAAACAATTCTCTAAATGTCATCACTGTTTACAGTATTAGCAGAGCACTCAGTAGTGATGATCTGTGCTCTGACAGCCTGGGAGCCCCTACAAGCAGCCAGCAGATTTACACTTTGCTGAAAACTGGCTCATTATCTCCAGCAGCAAAATTCCTCTCATAAATAGTCTGGTGTGATCAAGCTGCAAATGGAGTTTGTATAGACTGTAATAAAATCTACTTCCTGAACACTCTCCTAGGTGTTTTAGCACTGATTTGTTCTCCTTCCCAACAGTGAGTGCACCAGGGCGCAGGTGGCAGCCAGAGGCACTGGTGTGTGGTGCAGGCTGGAGACCTGCAGTAGGATGGGCTCGTGGCCACTGGTGTGCTCATGGCTACAATGGGAGTGTCACAGAGAAGAGGGCACAGGGTTGCCACAGCAAAGCAGGGCTGCTGTCCATCTGCTTAAGTGGGTCTGCAGCGAATGGGATGCTCCAGGCACCTCCCAGCAACCTTGCTTTCAGCTGTTATAGCCAGCCTGCATTTCTAACAGGGTTTCTCCTAATCCTGACTGGCTTCAACTGGGAAATATGCCATGCTACATGATCTCCACACACACGAGGTTGTTAACTGCTAAAACTATTATTCTCGTTACACAAATAATTGTTCAAATTTCACTATGTCCTTCCCTGGATGTCCATTCAGAGCACTGAGTTCTTTGGTTTAATTATGTGTTACTTGAAACAGTTTTTCCGTCCAATCCAGTGTGTCTGCTGTTTTTCATGTCATTGATTGCTCCTGTGCTCTGAGACGGGAAGGACAGGAGCTCCTGATCTGCCTTCTGTCTGTTCTTCTCGACCTGCTGTGCTTCAGGTTCGTTCTTTCTCTGCTGCTGTTTGTCTTCCTTTTCTCTTTTATTTCCTCAAGTTCCTGAGCTGGAAAAAAGCAGGCAGCAGAAAATGTAAGGGGGGAAGATCACCGCTGTTTACAAGAAGAGCTAAAGCCTGTCTAGCATCAGCCACAGAGTGGTTTCCCGTGTAATTGAGGTAAACACAATTCAGTCGAGAGGGTTTTTTTCCCATGAGATCCATTGCTTCTGGTTAGACCTGGCCTCTTCCAGGCTCCAGATGCTGAAACACCCTCTACTCCCTTCTGTCACCGAGCTGGGGGCTCTGCGGCCATGCCTTCTTCTGCTGGGGCAAGAAGGTGGCAGAAAGCACTGTGGCAGTGAGGCTGGCTGGGTACAGCAGGAGCAGCCCATGAGATGTGCTGGAGAGGCAGGGATGTGTGGGGCAGTAGGGGTGTGATAAGCCCTTTTTCCTGCCTTTCTTCCAAATGACTGCTAGACACGGCACTGCCTCTGCCCAGCCTAGAGCCATGTTGGTGTTCCTCCAGCTCTGGTGCCAGGGGAAATGCTTGGTTCCTGCTAGGTTGGTCAGTGCTCCTGCTAATGGGTTCATGTGTGGAGGAGAAGACACAGGTCCCAGCAATCATGCCTGGCTGAGTACTACAGGCAGGCCCAAAAGCTCTCAGAGAGCCCCAGGGTGGGAAACCTATCGCCCAAGCAATTCAGAGTGGCATGAGTAGCTCTTGGAAAACAGCTCTAAAAGTCTGAGAGAAGCTAGAAATACCTCTGTCTTTCCATTAACACCATGAAACAGTCACTGATGGTTGCACTACAAATGAAGCTCCCTTTGGCTGGTGTGCTGTGCTGGGGAGAGCTGTGACCCCGAGCTCACCTTCCTGAAACAAAGCAGTGCTGCACTGTGAATGATTGGAAATTTTTCCTTGTCCTTTTTTTCTATGTGTTTGTGAGTGTATAGCACCAGAACCTTACAGCAGGTATCATCCATTTACCAGCAAGTAGCTGCTGCTAAGGCCAGAATAAATGGAGCAATATTGGATACTTACAGAGAAGGGCTGGCCCTTGGCTCCATTGTTTGTAGCACAATGCTTTTCATTCAACAAGGAAGGCACAAACCAGTTATAGTTCAGCTAAAATTGCTAATCTTCTTTTAATTAATCTATTTCAATGGAATTTCATTTCCACTTGCATAATCAGCCTGGCAAAGGCAGATACTCCTGCAGAAAGAAATCACCCCAACAGAAAAATTGCTCTTGAGATCAAGCCTGGGAGACATGAGACAAACAAGCAAACCTGATGTACAGAGATAACAAAATAGGAAATTGAAGAACAGTTTATGCTGCTGTCTCTCCTAAATTTACTGAGTTGTTTTGCATGTGTGACTAATGTTGCAGAGGCAGCTGCTGCTGCCGACAAGAGCCAACATCTCATCAGGACTGGTGTGGCACCAGCCTGACTCTGCACATGCTGGAAAACAGCAGGAGATGGAGATGGCTGCTGGGAGTCTCTGGAGGTGACCACAGAGGCTGGGTGCTTTCTGTTCTGCTGCTTAAATGAGTTTCATTTAGGCTGTACCTCCCTAGCTGCAAGTGGAGCCGGTCCTGGGACTGTCTGTGTCATCTGATCAACTCCCATTGGGTAGCTCTAAGTGTCCTGCAACAGCTACGTTCTTTTTACTAAAAACTTGAGCAGTATTTCTATTTTAAATGTAGGAACATAACAAAATCCTTTCTAGGTTTGTGGAAAGAAAGATTGTGGAACTTAATGCTCAGTCAGGGCAGATTTTAATGCAAGATTTAAAAGTTTAGAAATAGGATTAGAAAAAGGAGAGGACTTTAGTGCTCTGCCTTAGGGGCGGGATGTATTTCACAGACATGGTCTCAAAAGACCCGTACAAAGTCTGGGAGATACTGATGGCAGTGGACTCCCACTGAGCTCAGTGCAATCAGATTTTTGCCATTAATTTCTCTGTAGGCATTTACAGAGCACAGCTAGCAATGTGATAATGGACTCTGCTACAGCTCTGCAAAGGGTGGAACCAAAGTGTAGTAAAATTAAATATTTCTCAGTAACAGCAAATACTCTGAATTGTGAAGGTGCTATAGATATTGCAGAAACATTTGGTAACTAATTGGCCAGAGTACTTGTGGATACTTTTAGCATTTCCTCTCCTAGAAATTGAACTGAAAAGGCCAAGGCTGATGCAGTTATAATCCCATTTCTGTATTTGCTGTGTTATATGACCTCAGGCGAGAGCTGATCAGCCAATTCCTGACTGTGTGTGCATTGCAGAGCATCATCTCTCGCTCAGCCTGCGCCTCTTAGACATTTCCTGGGGTCAGTGTGGACTGCAGCACTGTGTTCATGCAGGCCAGCAACAGGCCTGTGTACCTCCTGGACTGCTGTGTACCCTTTGCAGTAGCCCCCAGACTCCCAGATGCCATTTCCTAATTGCCAGCACGGGCAGACAGGCGGTGGAGTGGCTGGTGAGGGTGGGGTGCAGGGAAGCCCATGCTGAAGTGGGCAGCAGCACTGGGAGTCCCAAGGCATGGGTGAGAAGAGCTTTTATTCCTGGAGGACACAGGGGAGCATGGCTGGGAAAGCTGGCTTGGTAGTGCAGAAAGTTCACCCTGTGGGTTTGGTGTCATCTTGGGTGTCACGAAGAAATCAGCAGTGGAAAAACCACCAGATTTTTCTGGAAAGCCTCCAGCTATCTGTCTTTAAAGATAACACAGCCTGTTTCCTCTTTGCTGGCTCATGTTTGCTACATTGCAAACTTGGCTTTCTAAAGGCAGCCAAGGAACATGGGGACCAGTAACTGAACTGGTCTGACAGAGCAGGAACACATGTAAAACTTCCCAGGCCAGGGTCCCTCTGGTAGCCCTGGCACACTTGCCAGCAAACTGCTGTGTGCTCCAGTGAGATGGATTATTTCGGGGCTTGGAGGAGGTGATGAAGTGCCCAGGAGAGGGTGAACTCACCTAAAGGAGTGAACTCACCTAAAAGGGCCTTGGACAAGAGCAGAGAGGGGCAGGGATGCGTTCCCCTTTGGTGGACCCAAAGCTCCAGCTGGTTGCTCCTCCAGCCTGTGAGCACGGAGGAGCCTTTTCACCAGAAAGTCCCTCGGGAATTGCTTCATCTGACAGATACGTGCACACACACACAGATATCCTGCAATTGCTGTAACATCGCGTGAGACTCGGGAACATTCTTTGCAGATGCAGTAACCTGACTCTGTGATTCATTTATCTCATGACTCGGTGTTAGCATCACAGCTGCAGCAATTTCAGGTTTAAGGAAGAAGCACCCTATAAGTAAAAGAATAATTTACATTGAAGTAGCTAATTGGCATCTCAACACTTTAATATATCCACTTACAATTGCATTTTGCGTTAGAGAGCATTATGTGGGGCCGTTAATGACGCTGTCTTCCTTGCCCTTTGAGCTTTCTGCAATGGGCAGAAAACTGTGCTGCAATCAGAGGGCTGGTCTCTGCAAATTGCTTGCTAAATTGAACTGGATTCTTCAAATTAACTTTAAAAGTCGGTTGAACTGCTCTCCCAGCACTGCAAAGCCGAAAATTATATCAAATTCTAAATTACATGTGAAGAAAGCAAACTGGCTAGTTCTGGGGAACAGAACTACAGCTTTTATGTGCTATTATCAGTAATGGTCCCTGACAGACTTTTCTGGAATAACAATACTTCCCTGGATGGGAAGATATTTTATTCTTGATGCAGAATATTTTGCATCAGGCTGTAGTTGTGTCTCAACACATTTATATGATATTTAATTCTCCACTAATTCTCTTGCCAGAAGGAATGCAGAAAGCCTCTTACAGATGCTTTTGGCCACAGAAATGCTGAAAAGAAGATCCTATTTTCTGCTTTCTAGCTTGAAAGAGGAGCATGATATTTTCTTTTCTTGAAACGAGATTTTTTTCCCAGAAAAAAATGAAAGTCCCCTTTGAGTAAAACAGTCTGCAAATTCCTGAACATGTAAAAAACCCTTAGAAGCTAAACAGAAAGGGAATTTTCAGAAGAGAATATAGTTCATTTTATGTTCAGATCATTCTTACCTTCAGTTTGTACTTCATTTTTATAGGAGAGCTTTAAAAACAACTTCAAGAGCTGTATAAAAATTTGTGTTGTGTGAAATGAAGTGTTTGGGGTTCGATAATGTTTGGATTCATATAAGTGTTGGAGAAAATGTGGCATGGATAGACTATAAGCATGCCTGTCCTTACGTGGCCCCAGCAGCTACCCGCTGCGTTCCCCACGCTTGAGGATCAGGCTGATGAAGAAAAAAACCTTTCAGAGGCTGCCCAGAGACAGCAGCCTGTGGCAGGGGAGGGCAGGGGAGCTCTGCCCAGCACAGCTGGGAGCAGCTCTGTCCCCTGGGAGGGCTCCCCACTGCACCGCACCCAGGATAGGCTCCCCAGCCAAGGCCCGGGCTGGTCCCGAGGTAGCCCAGCTCCTGGGGGTTGCAGGAATGGCACAGGGCCTGCAGGCCACTGCAGAGTTGTGCCCTGCCCATTCACAGAAGGTTGTAAATGCTCACTGGGTGGGTTTCAAGGAGGCACATGAGCATGTTCCTGTGGGGCCCCTGTGAAACAGCGCTGCATCTGCGTCTTCACAGAGACCTTGGACATTTTCTCCTTTGGCTCTTCTCTTCCTCGGGTTGGGGAAGGTGGTCCTGTCACAGCTGTGTTCCCATACCCTGCCAGTCCTCTACTGCCTGCTGCTCTCTGGGGCACAGGGCAGAGGAGAGGCTCTGCTGGGCAGGGACGGGTGCTCTCCAGAGATCCTGGATGCACATGGAATTGTCACACACTCAAACAGGACATGGACGTGGGAGATCATTTGTCTCCATGTAATTATTGGTCCAGATGGCCAAACCCTTGTGCTCAATGAAGTCAGCAGAGCTGCAGTAAGTTACCCCAGGATACAATGTGACTATTTATAAGGAAAAGACAACCCCAATGTTTTCTTAGCTTTGCCAAGGCACAGCAGCTTGGAAAGATGAGCTTTTTTAAAGTAAATGCCCAGTTTTAGGCAGCCAAATTGTTTCACAGTTCCAAAGGTCATAATATTTTTAAGAGAACAGCATCCCTGGCTTTAATTTCTTTTGCCAAAATATGGATAAGTAACAGAAGCACTAGTGAGCCAAGGCTGGTGCCTTCCTTGTGAGAGAGTCAGGCTGAAGATATGTCTCTTGCTGCCCAAGTCAGATCTGGTGGCAGAAATGGACCCCCACAGCTCGTTCCTAACCTATGAATGTCAAACATGGGCTTGCTTGCTTTACTTCCATATTTTTTTCCTGTCTGTAGCAGTAGGTGCACTAAATCACCTGCTGCTTTGTACATCTCAATAATCTTTGTTATAACGGGGGTATATCAGTGCAGTGCCTGTGCTCACCCATCAAGGCTTTATAAAGTAGTACGCTCCTTGTTCTTTGGCTTTTGAAAGATGTAAAGTAAAAAGGTCAAGCTATAAATCCAACTTTGTACTCATAGGATATGTAAGAGGACAAATAAGCATATCTTGTCAGACAAATGACTCTTTAAATTATTTCCATCTCACGTAGAAAGTCACAGCTACTGAAATGTACAGCTCAATAGGTAAAATGTGCATCTAGCCTTGAATTGCAGTACATCTATTTCCAGGTGCCACAAAACACATGTTCATCAAGAAGACTGTTAAAAAATTCATTTCCTAAGGACATCAGCACTAGGCTATCGAGGAGATCAGGTACTGGGTAATGAATTCCACAGGCAGAAACATGTGCTCTATAGAAAGGTGAGCTATGAGGCAAAGTCACTTACTTTGGAAAAAGGCAAATGTCTCAATGGTCTTGGCATAGGATAACTATATTCTACTTTATCTTTGCAGTTTGATATGTAAAGTATGTATTTTTAAAAGGTCACTTCCTTTTTTATATTTATAGAACAGTCTGCTGCTCCTTTTGGCTGCTTCTTTGGAGAGGTGCTATAGGACAGGAGTTAATTTTAAAAAATACCCAAGCCAAAGGTGAAGTCCTTCTCTTTTTTTCATTTTGAATATTTAAGCTGTAGGAGCTGGTCAGCCAGAACTTTATCCACAATGAAATAGATTCAAAATTTATAAAGAAGATGATTAAGCCAGGCTTACTGACTCATGTACTGAGCTAAGTCAGGAGCATGGTAAATGGAAGAAAAGAAAATTACACAACCTGACTAGCAAATGAATTAGCCAAGAAAGTAACCACTGAGGTGTCAGCTCGAAGACAGAAGGCTCCCAAAGCCTGAGGTTGCCCAGGGGAATGCTGATCTTCAGGCAGTCTCCAGTCCCATTTTCCCCAGACAATTCCATTATTCTGCAGCATGGCCAGGCTCCCAATTATCGTTTATCTTGTCTGTGGCACATGGTGGTAGCGAGTGACAGGGATGGGAGGCCTCCCCAGCCTCATTCATCACCTGGCTTTGGAGAGTGCTTCAGTGAGCATCCAGTATTAAGTTAAAAATGTAAATTTTGCCTTTAGCAGGGTTAATGAAATAAAGCTAATCAGATTTTCTGGCTGCCTACTTGTGAATCAGATGGATGGGAAAAGGTGTTTGAGCAAGTATTGATTTTACCAATTGAACTTTGAAATTTACTTGGAAGGTTGTTGTCAAAATTTGTTCCTCAGGAGCTTGACCTACCTGCCACAATTTATCTTAGCATATTTTTAAATATCCAAATTACTTAACATCCCTTTTGTTCTCATATCTGTGCCTGAACAGTTTTCTTATTTTCAGAGTTGATACTTCAGCCTGTTTGGAAGGCTGCTGGGGAGAGCTGAGGGGGTTCTATAAACAGCATCTTAGTTTGGAGCCAAGAGATTTGGAGCCTGATGTGGCCATCTATGCATGAAGCAGTGATCAGCTCCACAGAGGGCTGTTGCTCTAACCTGAGAGGAACCGCACGGCCACAGCAGCGCTGCAGAAAACCAGAGTTGCTCCGTGGCTTCCCCTGCAAAGTGGTTTGTTTAGCTACACAGTAAACTATACATTCGAGCTATGCATTCGTCACTGTGTCTCCAAGTGTTTGCACTGGTGTCCCTGACTGTCCCCACACTGGGGAGGGGACGTGGGGCTGCCAAGGCAGCGTCAAGCACTGCTCCGTCCACGGTGGAGGATGCTGGTTCCTGCTCCACATCTTCTCTGGGCTGGGAATGAGCTTCAGCTTATAAACAGCCTCGTTACGTGGGAGATCACAAAATTTCTTGGCATGGAAACAAATAGCACGTTGCAGCACAGAGTTGTGTGAAGTTGTTAGAACCACCTGCACTGGGTCAGATATAAATAAGACTGATGCAAAAGGTGTTGCCAAAAGCAGAAGCAGGCAGTAGCTTTGAGCTCTCGTGCAGCATCAGAAAAGTGCTGACTCTAAAAAGAGCAAAGGAGAAACAGCATAAAACAATGTAAAATCAGTGTTTTTGTAATAAGTAATAAAGTAACAAGTAATGAAGTTTGAGGATTTGGCCATTTTCTTTTTTTTTTTTAAGTTTTTTACAGTTGTGTCATTCTCAGCAGTAATTTTTCTTCTAGAATAAAAATATTCATAAACTTTTCCCTGCAGATAAAGATCCTTTGGGTGAAACAGCTCCTTTGTCACAAGAAGGAGTGCAGAAGACAGAAACTCTTGGCATTAGAGCAGCCACTGTACCCCAGCCATTCCTAAAAGTTTGTTCTATTGTGGTTGCACCAGCTTCAAACCATACACTCTAAGTGAGGAGAGGACCAGGGGGCTGGCATTTTTAAAATAGAAATTAGAAAGTCATAAATACATTTAAACAACATTCAGCCTGACTATTGCTTCTAGGAAAGCAAAGTCTGAGGCTACAGGTGAGACTAAATGCTCATGGTTTGCACAGTAACCTTTCTCTTGTCTAAATTACCCAGTAGAATATGGTGGTAGTTGCAGACTTACATACAGAACAAAATTTTCCAGTCTAGTTTTTTTCTTAGCCTCTTTCAGTGTGCTAGTCACTATCAAAAAGTTTCTACCTTGTTGCATTCATGTTTGTAAGAAAAAAATCAATTGATAGTGTGTTGGATCCAAGTACATTTAACCTTGGGAAAACAGTTTTCCTGTCAGATTATATTTACATCCCAAAACTTACTTGCAGGGATTTAACACATCTCCTGTTGTTATGCCACATGAATAACAAGCAAGGAATGTTGATGTTTTCCCCATTTAATGATTTATCTTTGTTTTTACCTTTTTCTCTGTGTGTACATGCTGTTCCTGGCCTGGCTCTTAGGTACTTCATACAGTAGTACCAGTGCTGGGAGATCTAAGTGGTTTGTTGTGCTGCTATGACATTTATTAGCAGGTAGCAAAACATGTAGCCATGGTAAAAATGTGTTTCTTTGCAGAAATTATATGTTGCATCTCATCCAAGCAGTCTCACACCTTCTCTTAGGTCAAAGAGGAGAGAGAAAAGTGGGGATGGGAGGTTTCTTTTTGCATTCAGGGTCAAGATATTTACAATGTGAAACTAAATGGTATCTAAAATTTGAGCTAGGAAAAAAGATCCACTTAAAGGAAGTATGCTTTTGGAAAGAGTTTTAATAGAAAATAAAGAATGACCACGTTTCACCTGGAGATCTCAACATACAGATGCAGTGCCCCTCCTTTCTGTGTGTTGGCATGAGCTTAGGGTAAGAAGAAAATAACCCAAAAAGGCTTTCCCGAGGTGACCCTGAGCAAAGTTCTGTCAGGGAAGGATCCCCCTGTCTCCAGTAGATGAGATGTCCCAGTGGTGGTGACTGCAGTAAGCAGAGCAGGAAAACTGCCCTGATGTGGATGACCCTCTTGAAAAACATGCTTAAATTTGCATAAACACTTAGTTCATGTTAAACGTTTAAATGGAGTGGCACAAAATGCACCCCACAGCTACACCAGAAGAGATTTATTCTAACTTAAGCAAGAAGCCAAACAAACCCAGTGGACCCAGATTTGCTGACACAGTCAGAGACACACAAAGGTGTTATAAAGCTCACTATTTCTTTTAGCATCTGTCTTGGATCCTGCTCATCCAGCCCCGAGGATCTGGAGGCTTTGTGGCACTCTCACCAAGGCATTCCTTGAGAGCCTGGCTTCTGTGCCAGAATAAAGCATGGGGCTCTACTTTCAGTCTGATGCCAGGAAGGGTTTTGGGAAGCACATCACTGAGCAGCAATTGTAGGAGTTGGGCAGTTGCCAAACAATCCTTTTTTAAGATCTCCTTCCCCAGATGTGTAGGACCTACCTTGCTCATGGTCTGCAGGTTTTTGTTTTAGCAGAGGAAGACAGAGCTCTGCACGTTGGACCATGCCATTACAGCAGATCTGCTGAGTGGCTGTGGGGAACTTTTGAAATAATTGTGCCACAGTTATTCACCAGGGTACATTACATTTGAAATCAGAGGTCACTTTTCTTTCTTTACAAGGGAAAACATTGTGAGTGAACCCGTAATTTTGAGTACACTAATTCCAAGACATTTGCAGATACCAAGTGGTTTCCTGGAATAACAGCCTCTCTCAAGAGAAACGTCAAATGCATTTAATCAGCCACATTTAGAGCTCTGCTACATCTGCAAATGAATTATTAACGATCTCAAATGTTTCTGAATGATCCAAAAGTCAGGAATAACGTGGCTCTTCAGCTAATCAGCTCTGATTCAGGGCTTCTCCTTTCCACTTTATGCACTAGAGGCTCTGCACCTGCCTGCTGCTGCTAACTGGAGTTCCTGCAGCTCACATTAACCTCTCTGGAAGCACTTGGGTAGCTGAACAAATGCAAAGTGCAGCTGACATCCAGCTGTGTCTGTATGGATTTATGCATCACGTCGTAAATAGCCACTGCTCAGTGCCGTGCGTCCTGGGGGGAAGGTACGGGATGCTGCAGGGAATGCTGCTCCCACAGCACTCACCACTGCGCATCCCTTGGCCACGCAACTCCTCTGCTCCCGAGATGCCATGTTTGACCTAACTAATGGAAGATGGGGCTGGGTCAGGTGTGTCTGGAGATGCAGGTTTGAATCATGAGTGTTCTCGTTAGTGACAGCAAGAACGGCAGAATGAAGCAGTGAGACAAAGCACAGCTCAGAGTGCCTGTGCTCCAGCCTTGGCTCCCGTTTTTCATGTTAAAAAAATCATGGCTTATGTCGCTTCTCCTGCAAAATGAGTGTCTTGTAAAGTGCTTGGGGAAACAGTTACAACTGTCACATTACGTGCAACTCAACTCCCTTCCAATGCACCGTGGAAATACCCTTTTAGAAGGAAATAATTGCTACAATCTCATTTCTCCAGTCAAGGTAATTTGGTTACATTAATTTTTGAATCAACAAGTGTTCTCATTTAAGAGCTCCAGCTGACAAAATAATGGAACCATCAAGAGGCAGATGTAAACAAAGCACTTGCAGTAGCATATGAATTAATGAAAAAAACAAACATTAACAAGCATTAACTCTTATGGGTACTAATACAATGAATTCTGGTGTATGTACAAAGAAGAACTACCTCAGATCCTAAGGAAGGTGTTCAGTAGCTTGGTATATTCGGACCAAATGAAGAATTTCAGATCAATCTGCGTCTTGAGGAGGACCTTAAATATGAGGACACAGTGAAGTAAGTTTTAAGAGAAAGATTTGAGCAGAAACATTTCCTTTGCTGGACAAAAGCCACTGATACATAGAGAGTATAAACCAGCTGCATCTGGGATGCTGTCAAATCATAGCACAAAACGGGAATTAAAAATCTACTCCTCACTTTGCCTGAGTAAAAATTGCAGGGTGATCACTTTATTATGTATATAATTATAATAATAAGCTTGATAGTGTATCTGTTATGGATTATGCATTCTGGTGTGCATTATTAACAACATGACTGTTTGTCCCACTGCACCCATAAGGAAAACACAAACCACAGACAAATGAAAGCAGAAGCAGCCGTGGCTATTAAGAACAATTAAGCACTACACAGCCTCTCTGCAGGAGGAGGCTCTGGAGTGGTTTAATGGAGCAGATCTCATGATGGGATGTACATTTGGATAATGCTATCTTGCATATTCAGGTATAACTACCACTCTTCTGCAGTAGCTTTGGTTGCATAGCAAGAGGCAGCTAGATCTACCAAGAGAATGCTGCCTATTTAATATTTTCTCATTTCATTTAATTTCAATATAGAGTTGGAGATGAGTTTGTTAGAAAAAAAGCATTTCGTAGGGAGATTAGTTGTCTGCTTTTTGTGGCTTGAAGAGGAAAGGTATTGATGTCACTTTTTAGCTTGAAATCAGCTTGAATCTTCCATATAGTTCTGTTAGACAAGAGTAATTCTGTTATTTCCAGCACGACACCCCTTTTCTTGTTTGTGAAGATGAACCACAAAGCCCCTAATGCCTTGTACACACTGTGAGTGAGGTGGTCTTCTAAAAAGTGATGTAGTTATTCACGCCAAAATTTGGATTTTCCAAAGCTTATTTCCTCTTCTACACAGTGGAAACAGCAGTGTCAGTGTCTGACAGCATCTGTACTTTTATGCATAGGTTTGTACTACTGATTTCTTAGATCCAAAATCATTCTGATATCTAAAATTTTCATTGAGTTCTCCCTGAATGAGAGCCTGGAGGCAGCCAAACAGTTTCCCGGGGCTTTGGTCAGCTCGGGAGCCTGGGTAGCCCAGGGCAAGGGAGTGCTACAGGCTACGGCAGGAGGGGAATGGTGCTGAGGAACTGCCACCCTCATGCTTCACCATGTGTGACATCTCTTCCAGGTCCTACACACACCCGGAAAATCAGCTACTTTATCGTCTGGTGTATGTTCAAGGAATAATGGCTGGAACAGGGGCTGAGCTCCTGTCGGCTGCGCTTGCTCAGGGTAATGGTGACACTCAAGATGCAGTTTTATTTCTGCAGCCTTTTTACTTTATTAGGTGTTGCCTTGCCAAAAATCATCCCCACTCCACTTAGCCCAGATGAGCAGCTGAAGAATACCGCAGGGAAAACCTCTTTTAAACTGTAATCCTGGAAATGAGCTGTCCCAGTGAAAACCACATCTGACTCACAGAGTTACGCAAGCACATTTCCTTCTGTAAAAGAGCCAGAACCTTTCCAGACCATCTACTGCAGGTCATAACAGGAGCTCAAGAGACATTTCAAGTGTCCAGATAGCGTGCTGAATAATAAGGTTTTCTGTGTATTTATGTAATGGTCATTTCATGAAAAAGGAAATAATATTTTTATCAGACAAACCAATGCTGTTCCCCACAGGGGAGTTCTCTGCCTGCCTTGCCTTGGAGCCTGGCTCTTTCTTTGTGGTTGTCATTGTGGGAGATGGAGGGGGACTCATCTGCAGAGCTTCTCAGCTACTCCAGCAGAGCTTCCCAGAGCTCACATATCAAGGTTCCATTTTGTATTTTTTCAGAGCTTCATCACAGAGTCTGTCTGAGCTGGACAGATCATTTATGTTCCTCCTGTTGCCAAGAGGTACTGATATAGCTCTTAATTATGTGAGGCCCAATTTCCAGTTGTAGGTAATGCAGTTATTACACTGATTGACTTCAGCAAGCTCTTTAGGTACCCCCTGCCCATAAGGGTAATACCAGTTGATGTTCTTATGGCCCAGAAAACCACAAGTTTATGCTAACAACTTAATTTGAAGGAAAAATAATATATTTCAGAAGAGTCATCTGTAGAAGTAAGAATATATTTCCAATTAGTATGACTTTATCAACTGTCACAAAGAAACACAGTCGATTGTCCAGAAATAATTTATTCATCAACAATAAAACACTGAATAGAAAAAGCCTTGTAAATAAAACTATATATATATAATGCTTTATTATTTTATTCGATACTGCACAAAAACCACTACAGACAGTAACAAAATAATCCAATTAATCTTAAAAATTTCAAATTATAATTGTCACTCTTCATTTATGTTTTATTAACAATGCAAAGGTCATTTGTTTACATATTATACTTTTACTTTAAATCATTAAATTGTTTCTTAAAACACTTGAAGCAATTTGTTGTTTGCCCCATAATTTATAACATATAAGTATATCAATAAACAATATAACAGCTCTGAGAAAGATATGCAGACTGTTCAATGGTAAATAGTCTACCATAGGTTGTTTAGTGGGAGAGCAGGAATAAATCACAACTGAATTGGGATAGAAGTCAACACATTGAAGAGAAATAGTACTTGGGGAACAATTACATGTTTTCCATCGCTCGCTTGGTCATGTGATCTCTTTCAAGCTCTGATTTCTCCTGTTTTAGATACTCCAGCACCTTTGCCAGCATATCCTCATCCAGGTACTGCCTGGTTTGTGTGTCATCAGCCTCCCCGGCCATGGAGAGCCTTTTGCTGAGCGAAGCCAGCTTGGCGGCCTCCTGTGGTCCCAGCTGGTTGAGGTGCTCTCGGATGGCCTGCTCCAGGTGATCCTCTTCCTGCAGGTTGCTCTCAGAAGCTGCAGCTGGGACTCGTTTCATCTGGCTCGGATTGATCACCTCAGGGTATTTTGCCAGCACCTTTGCCAAGTAATCGGCCAGTTCTTCATCCTTCTCATTCAGTTTCTCATATTCTGTTTGTCGCCTTTCCAAATCGTTCATCCAGGCACCTTTGGGGAACAGATGTCCTTTCAATCTTCTGGGAATGTAAGACAGTCTTGGCAAATCATTTTCTTGATTAAGACGATTTAGTAAGTAGGAGGGATTCTGATTAGCTAAATTGTCATTTCCCAGAAGGCTGACGATATCTTCAATATTGAGGTCTTCAGGTAGATTTTCTGGAATAAGAGGCTGCTTCATGTACCTGTTTTTAGAGTTTATATTATTTTTAAATATATCGCTCTGTCCTAGATTGGTTTCAGTTATCTCGTCAAGGTCTTCTGGGAATTCCATTTCCTGCTCAGCTTCCAACCGTTCACTCTGAAGCTGCTTTTTTTCTCCAGCTTTCAACATGTCTATTAAATCCTCAGGAGGAATTTGCAAATTCCTTGAGATTTCTATCAGCTGAGCTATAGCCTGAGGATCAAGTTGTTTATCTAAAAACATGGATGCTCTTTTTTCCTCAAGTTCTCCTCCAGTCCTTAATTTCCTATTCCCACCACTACTCATCAGCCTCTTCAGGTAATAATTCATTAGTTTTGAAACATCCTCTGACATTTGATCTTTATTTTCTCTTCTTATTTCATCCTCAAGGAAGCTGAGTTTTCCCGATCTTTTCATTTCATCATCAATCTCCTCTTCATGTTTATCAATTTCCTCTTTGCTATCTTTTATCTCTTCCTGGGTTTGGCTTTCCACTTTTTCCTCTACGGGATTCCAATCTTCTCCTCCAACCACATCTTCATAGGCGATGTTATTCACTTTATACACATCATCTTCATCATCTGTATACAATTTCTGGTCCTCATCCAGCCTTTCTTTCTTGTGGTTACTGGGTCCTGCCATCTTCCCCAGCTCCTGGAACACGGACTCCAGCGTGGCAAGGCTCTGTGGGGTGTATTGTTCTTCCACGATTTCGTTGGTACGCTTGAAGGGACTGTCTCTTGAACTGTCTTCATAGTGCCCAAGTGGCATTTTGAGGTACTTCTGCCACCTCTCAGGCCACTTGTAAGCCTCGTAATCATCAGTTACTCCAGCTGGAAAGCTGTTATCTGAACTCAGACCGTAAGGTTTATTCTCCTTTGGGCCAGCTTTTGACTCCTTCTCAGCTTGCCGCAAGGCTTCCAGCATTACCTTAACCCACTGGGACTCATCTTCGGTCAAAGAATCCCGTACATTATCTGGGAGCTGCAGCTGATCTTTGCTTTCTTTCTGTGGCAGGAGGTACGGGACACTCTGATAAGAGTTGTAATCAGGGCTGCTTTCTCCCTTGTTGGTTTGCTTGCGAAGGTCTTCTATGTATTCCAGTGCTTTGATCATATCGGGATTTGGGAGCCTTTGTAAGTTTTTCATTGCGTAGTCTGGATCTTTCTGAAGCAGCTGGTGCTGCTGGAAGGAGGCTGCATCAACCCAGCAGATCAGGACAAAGAAAAAGGTGAGAGCACAGGCTGCTCCAGGCTGGAAGATTTTAGTTTCTGCCATGTTTAAAGTATTTCCTTTAAATAAAGAAGAAGAAGAAAAAAAGGAGCTGTTAACACATGGAGACAGGCTTAGGAAACAGAGCTATGCAAGAACTCTATGCTCCATGTATTTTATGAACATTAATTTTCCAATGGCAGCACCAAAGTACAAAATACCAATCCTATATAACTCATGAAATGCCCATAGACATACCTAGATGTCATTTTGATCATGAGAACAAAGCACCTAAATGACAAAATTGTTGTATCCATACATTTAAATGCTGCTCAAAATACTAATATTAAAACTACAGACAGAAATATTTTGTGAGATTGCTCCATAGGGCATTTAATTTCATGCCAGGACAATACTGCTGAATAGTGCTAAACTGCGATAAAATTAATGTGATGAAGCGGAGAACATGGCATATAAAATTACTTCCAAGTTTATTTCTGTCAGTACTGATAGTACTGAAGCTATTACTTCCTTTATTTTGCTATTTCATTAAAAAAATTATTTGTATTACAAGTTAATATCAGTTAATGACTCTGTGAGTCATCTTCCTAGGGCAATGATCTCTTATATGAGAGGAAAACTATAATTTATCCTAAACGTACAAAATAATTTTACTGAGTTCTTTAAAGCCCATCTTGGAGATGAGCTCGAGTAGGTAGGTTCTGAGTGGTGATTTCATTCACTTGCTTATTCATTCACTTCAGCAGAAATTGAATCAGGTCCCAGGACAGGCAGAAACATGACCACTGGCAAATTTGGTTAGAATAGATCAGTAGAAGCCCATGTCTGCCCAGCTTACACCAGACAAAAATAAACTCTGGAACAGAACTAGGAAAAATATGCCTCTGACAGAATTAAGATGATTACAGCATCACTAGGCATGAGGATACAGCTGCAAAAGCCCAGCCTTGCAGGGAGCTGGGCACCCTCCACACAGCACAGGGGAAAATTGCCATCAGTCGTTCCCTAGGACATGCTCAGGCACTGGTACACCGGGGCCACGGGACAGATTAGACTCTTTTCTGATCCAGTTACATTAACAAATAGAGTACAATAATGAGAAAGGAACGATAAAGATAGAAACTGCTTTGATTAATTGACCTATTTTGGTTCCTTTGGTTTTTGGCTTGGTAAAACATACTGTTGAGACACTGGTGGTCCATGAGAGGCTGAAAGAGCTGTGTACACCAGTGTTTACCCACTGCTGGAAGCAGAAAGTGAGCATGAATACGTTCATTTCAGCTCGCTTGTAGATTTTTCCGCTCAGTTTTTGTCCTTAACATAATGTGACTTAACTAAATAATTAAAGCACTATCAGTTCAGAGAGGTGCTTATTTTTCCCCCTTCAGTATGCATGAGCAGGCTAACAGGCATAATAGCAAACAATTTCCCCAAACATTTCTGGCTTCAAGCATGGATACGTTAAGCATTGATTTCACAAAGGATTAGTTCAACAGCTGACTAGAAGGTCCCACCCTCCAGATCTGACTTTGCCCTGAGACAAAGCCAACACATCACTTCATTTTCTGTCACTGAAAAGGCACTAGCCCTGGACATAAATGTATCTCCCCATAAAAAAAACCCCAAACATCACCTAATTTTCTATTTCTGTAGCAAATAAGTGAAATTAAGACTTTCTTTTTCAGCAGAGACTGGTTATTAACAGATCTGGTTTGATTAGCACATGAAACACTGTCCTTTCCAAGGGATGGGGGAAGGGAGAGTCATTCTGTAATCATCTGCCAAGCACCTCCCACTCACAAAGACCAGGAACTCACCCTCCTTCGCTGCACACAATTTGGATTGTTACAGCCTTCGCAAGAGCTGTCAGCATCCCACTAAAATCAAAATGTGTGCAGCCAGGCAAAGTTTAGTTTAGTGTTCCACAAGGATGTTGCTCAACTGGATATTTCCTTTGCAGGAATAACAGATCATTGGCTCCTCTCTACATATTTTGTGTGCATTTGCCTCTACGTCAATTTTTACTTCTAATTTATTGGTAGATGATATTTGGAAGCCTTGTCAAACAGATTTGGGAATGATTTCTTTTAAAAGCTTTGAGTTGAGGTTGTAAATCTTGTCATTAAATATACTGCACTATTCAAGGTAAGAGGACTCCTCCCCAGTCTTTCAGACTTTAATTCCACGTTTGTTTTTTAAACAGGACATTTTAGCCTATCTTTATGAAATATTGTAAACATTCCCTCCTGTGCCTCTCAAAGGACAGTATGCTAAAACAGCTCTTTTTTCTCCAGATCGATAACTGAGAAGCCAGTCTAGATGGAGAGCATATTTTCTCTTCTATTAGCACCTAACAAACAGGAAAATCATCTTTTAGCCAACAAATGAAGATGAAGAAGCTCCTCTTTACAAAATGAGGCAATCATGATCACAATTTAACACGTACAAAGGCAATACAAACTGAGAAAAGTTCCCTAAAAAACAGACACAGAAAATATCTTCTTTCTGGGATGTTTCCATGGTAGCAGTAATTTTCTCTCTTGTTCTCTTAGCAGTTGTTTCTGATGTGACTCTAATGTTTCCAGTGAAATTTTGCTATGAAAACTCACAGGTTTTTCCTATAGATGTGTCCCTGCCTGAGAGTCTTAGGTGAAACCTAACAGCAGTTTTCCACAGGGAAAAGAAATATATCGTGCACTCTTCCTCCCATTTCCTTTTTGCAATGAATAACACGACTGCAGTAAATTTGCCTTGTTTAAAAGAATCTCTAGCCCTTTAGCCTGTGGAAGAGACTGAAAACACAAACAAAACAGCAACGAAGGGTAAAAGCCCAAACCCACAGCAGTTCTAGCGAGTACAACGACTGTTTGCACACGGATACATCTGGGAAGTGACTCGGAGGGTGTTTGCATCCGAGGGAACCCCCCGCCCATCCGCTGAAGTGCCGTGGCGGCGACCCGGCATGACAGAGTGCCATCGCTCGCGGGAGCGCTCTGCTTCCCGTCCGAGCCGCGGGCGCTGCTGACCGTACCTATATGCAATATATACGGGGATAGGGGCACATTCTCTAGAGACGTGGTCCCTCGCAAGCCCCGGCACCACCGGCTCTCGGTGTGACTTCACCGCTCGCTCCGTGCCGGATCCCCCTGCGCAGCCCTGGGGATCAGCGCTCCCCGCGTCTCTAAATCCCAGCATCCCTACATCCCGACATCCCTACGGCCCCACGGCCCTACCTGCGCTGCCGCCGCTCCGCCGCTCNAGGCACCCGGGCACCTAACACCGGCAGCCGCGAGAAGGGGGGAAAGGAAAAAACGGGGACAACAGTAAAAAAGACAGAGGAAAAAAGCCAGGAGGAAAAACAAGAAGAGAAAAGGAAGGCAAAGAAGGAAGAAGGGGGAAAGGGAAAAAAGGTTTAAAAAGACAAAAAGAAAAAAAAGAAGGCAGACGTGGTACAGCCAGTGCCTTCTGCTTCTCAGCTCCCAGAGGCTGCGGGGAACGACTTGATAAACCCGATCTACACCTCGGGGGTGGGTGAACATGACTCTCACCGCGGGTGGGTGGGTGAAGCTGACCCTCACCGCGGCGGGTGGGTGCAGGCCAAACCAGCAGCAGGGACACACTCCCAGGGCTGTGGGTCAGGAACAAAGCTGGGGACACGCAGGGGCTGCAGGTGGGTGTGAGCCCAGCTATGAGGAAGACCCTGTAGCCCAGGGTCAGTGTGAGAGTGTGTGTGTGTGTGTGTGTGTGTGTGTGCCTGGCTGTGCCCGTGCCTTGGCAGGAGACAGCCTTTCAACAGCTATGGCCAGCAGGGGATTTTTATTTATTTTCTTTAGTTCATTGACTGAGCTATTGTGGCACATTTCTGGCTTTGTCACAGGGCGGGGATAATTCATGGCATCTGTGGCCTTGTCATCAGGTGTAGGAGGCCCTGGAGCTCTGGAGCAACTAGAGATGGGTGCTCCTGAGGGAGGGGGCTGAGGGGGGAAGGACACCCCTCCATTGTTTGTCTGAGATAGTTGGAAAAACTGAAGTATGTTGGGAAAGATAAGGCAGAAGGTTCCTCCTGCCCCAGTAGCCCCCGTCCCAGCCTGTGTGCTCTGGCTCTGCCAGTGGCTGTGGCATGGGACAGGGGCCAGGCTGGCGCTCCTCTGGATGGGGATGGAGCCAGGGAGGGACTACCCACCTCTGGCACCACTGCCAGGTGCTGCTCAAAAGGCTCTCACGGTTTTACCTCCATCCTCAGCACTCAAAAAGGGCAGTGCTTGCACACCTGGATCAGTGGGGTGAGTAAATACCACCGTGCCATAAATCACAAAGCACAAGATGTAATACATGGCTTCAGCTGACGCTCAGAGTTTTAGCTTGTTCCTTCTTCTTCCTTTCTATTACAGAAAGGTTGTTTTACTTAGGCTTTTAAATAAGGATTCCTTTCCCCCAAAAATAAATCTTTCCTGACAATTTTGACCTTTTACAGCACAAAATGCAAAAAAACCTAGGATGAATGTACCTTCCAAGCCAATAAACATTACAAAATTAAATTATTGTAAGAACAGTAAGGTAGAAATAATTGTAGCCTTGAACAGACAACAAGACAATCCTGGCTGCATTTGCGGTAGTTGACATGGAGATCTGGAAATAGAGATCTTGTTTCACCTCACATAGTTTTATGAGTAAAATACAGTATCAGTTTTTGTGCTGAAACTCTTCAGCAGCAGCTTTATTCTGGCCCCAGATTCCATCCAACACACTTGCTTTCATTACCAGACCCAGAAAGAAAAGAGCAAAACAAAATATTGCATTAGGGCCTGTGGTAACCCGAAGAAGGGAAACAAAAAGGCATTGCTGCAGTAAGCAGAGGGCAAGGTCCAAGTGCCCTCTGAGCAGCTGGGAACTGTATTGCTGAGCACCACATCCCCTTCAGCAAGGCTCTGAATGCCCACAAAACACAGCTCCGCAGACATTGCTATCGCTAATACACCTCAGTCCATGGAGAGGATACTCAATGTGATCAAAACCAACAAACAAAATAATAACAAAAAACACCCAGGAAAAAATTACTCAATTCAGACTTTCAGGAATTTTCTTGTGCCTCTGCAGGTATTTCCAAGAGGTTCTTGTTCATTCTGTCACCAAATGACTAATACTTATGGAGCAAATTCTTTCCCATGAAATCATCCTGCTGAACCCCATCCATCCATCTCTGATCTTCCGCATTAGAGCATATCTCAGACAACCCAAATTATCTGGCACACGAGCAAGATTCCATCCTCCTTAACCACTCACCTGAGATTTACAGCATATAAAGCCAGGCAGACACTTGGCTTAGGTCTCTGCTGTGGCTATTCTGGGTTCAGTGGATAAAATTTTCCAAAGGCTCTCTACAATCCATCTGTCAATTTTACTCCATATCAAAAAGCGTTGCCTGGACTTTGTGCTTACGATTGATTGCATCCACACAGCCCCATAACGAGGGCCTTACTGAATATACTTTTTTTGGTCATATTGAATGTACAGCATTCTTTTCCTCAGAATGAGTCATGCAACAGAAAATTGGATCTGTTCTGTCATCAGAAGTTTCATGGCATTTTATACAAGCGTAAGATCACATCACAGTCTCTCTGAATTTTAGGAAATTGCATTAGAATTAGCTCAATATCAACTGCTTAAGCAAAGGAGCTGGGTAATCTTGTTTTTCTGAGTGCATTTTGACCATGTTGCATCCTTTTGTGGGTCCTGGGAACAGCTCAGCTCTATCCGCAGTGATTTCTCTGAACAGCTTGCCTTGTCACATGCTCTACCTTACCTAGTCATGCATCATGAGAAGATAAAAGTTAATCAATCAACCCTGCACCTTGCAGCTAAAGGCTTTTATTTCATTTCATGCAAGAAAGAGGGCATGGGGTTGGGAGGGGAACTTCATTGCAGCAAACAGAGGCCAGAGGGTTCCAGCCCACTCTGTTTTGTCATACCCCAGCTGGAATATGATCATCCCTAAAGTCAGTGGAAAAAGTCAGGAAACTTGTCTTGGGGAGGGAGCATGGTCCAGCAAGGGCCTTGGGGTCACTGTCCTTGTGCCCAGATCCCAGGACACACCAGCACCAGTAGGGTGATGGTGGCCAGAACAAGCAGTGTTCATGGGGCCTCCCACCACACCTGCCCAGCTCCCAGGAGCGGGTGGAACGATGATCTTGCTGGAATGACCATCCCAGCAGCAACACGAAGGCAGCACATTTGTCTGGCTGCTGTGGCCCTTTTCTAGACACCAGAATGGTTTGCAGTTTGTGCACTTCTTCAGCTCTAGCTCTCTCCTCCTCTAATTGGTGCCACCAAAGATCAGCACTGCTTAAAAATAAAGCAGGGTTGTGTCAATATTGATTATTTCCCCCCTTCTTCTGTTTCTAGTAGCAACTAAAAATAATTTACAATTCATTGCAGACATGACATCTCCTGCAGAATAAATGCCATTGTCACATTTAAAATTCAGTCCATATCTGACTTGAATATCTTCATTTACTCTGTATATAATGAGAAAGAGGAGGCTTTCTTTCCTCAGAAAAAGCTCATCTGCCATCACAGATACGGATTCTTTTAAATTATTTTAATTTTAAAATACTTGAGCTCTGCTTGTGTCCAACATCAGACTTGTCATTTTCTGCTCATTTTGCATGCTTGAAAGATCAGTCATATTTGTATGCAAATATTTTTGGCCTCCCTAAATTTAGTGCATGATAAATGGCTCAAATTTCATTTCCAAAGCCATAAGGGGCGGGATAAATGCAGCATTGTGAGGAAAAATAAGGGCTTTGCAGTCTGTAACCACAGTCCTTTAAAAGCAGGGATGTCAAGGCAAGCGTCTACTGGCTGTAGATCACTGGGCTTTATTCAACACTGCAACGAGATCAAGCAGGTTTAACACCAGCCTGCTGTACACACCTCCCTGAGGGGACATTTCAAGAACAGGAAAAGCTAAGGAAAAACAAAAAAAAACAAATCCGGACTTTTATTCAACATTTACAAGTTCAGGATTTCAGGCTGCCCGTTTATTAAAAAAAAAAAATAACTCTGAAAAGGAGCCTTAGGCAAGGCTTGGCTGCCAGCCCTGAGACATGAGGGTGTGCCCAGTGCTCAGCGATGGGAAGTGGTGCTCGGCCACGGGAATCATCCCTTCACACCCACTGCAGCTCGGCAGCCCCGCGCTCTGCACCAAGGCTGGGGCCACCTAAGGCTCAGCTGTGCCACGCCTGCTTAGCGTCCTTCCCCGGGGCTTTGTCACCCGTCAGGTGCCTCTCGTTCTCTCCGGTGACTGCTGCGGAGCCCAGCCCCGCTGCCTCCCTGCCCAGTGACCTACACTTACATGCCTGAAGCTTGGGATAATCAGGCTCCACCCCATAGGAGAGACTCCCTGCTCAGGGCAGGGGAATGGGATCTATCAGCACAGCCAGGGCCACAGGGGCAGAGAAGCCTGTGCTGGAAGGAGCTGCAAAAGCAGCAGATGAATCAACAGAGAAAGAGTTTACTGCTATACTTGTTCCAGTGTAGCGGCCTCCAGTTTAAGTACCCTGCACAGGAATAGCAAAACACCAACGGATTAAGGAATATATGCCTTCTCATAGAACCACCGAATTATTTTTATCTCCAGGCCTCCCACACACATACTCACATATTTTCTCCTGTGGAGTTTCAAGGCTTTTCGCAAGCCTGTGGCATCTGCTTACCAACATTTGGTGTAAAAATATCGATATCTGCTCTGCATAGCTGTTCTGAGTGCTACATTTACCAGCCAGTAAAGATCAAGAGTCTCCTGGGAGCTGGCTGGATCAAACTGTCATGATTTCAGCACTGCTTTGCGTCAGACAGCAGAATTTAAAGTCAAAACACAGATAGTTCAGGGAGGAAGACAATGTGAAGCCCTGAGTCATACCCTGCTGAGGGTGAGGAGAACAGATTAATAGACAGCAAACATGAATGAAACCGAAGGGCTCATTTAGTCATGCGGCTGCATCTGAAACCCAAAATAGGATTTATTTTTAGTCGTTGGGCATGAAAAGAAGATTTCTTTGCACTTTGCCAAGGAGAAGTTGATAAAAGAGTTTTAATTAGCATGGGGCAGGCTCCCCTTTGCCTTGACACCCCGAGGGGCTCAGCTGCAGGGCTGGCTGTGCTCAGGCAGGGGTTGCTGCTCGCAGGCTGCTCTAACAACTCATCATCCACGGGATGCTGCACGACCCGGCAACTTTCAGCATCATTCAGATAGGGAAGAGGCAGCCTTTACTCCAGCCCCAGTGAACTCTCCTTTGCTAAAGTTGAGTCAAAATAGTCTGCTTGTAGCCAGGTGGGGTTTGTCTGGGGAGCTGCGCCGCTCCCCACTGCTGGCTCATGGGGAAAGGAGACAAAGCAACCGTGTCTTGGCAGTTGGAGAAACTGCACAGGTTCACCCCGAATCATCGGAGATTACATAACTGAAACCTCTGAGCCTTTCAGAGCATACCTGTGGCAACAACCAGCAGCAGCAGCCAGCAAAATCGGTTTGCCTCTACCTTCCCCATGCATGCCACCTGCTCATGTCAAGATCCTCAGCTGGTGTGGAGGTCCAGCCTGGGGTATTGGCCACCTTGGGGTATCCGGGTCAGCCAGGATCGCCCTTCAGTGACGTTTGCTCATGAGAGAACACAAAAGTTTTACATGAGAGAGAAAAAAGTTTGCACAACAGTGATCTGTACACACATTTATGTGGGTTTTCATTTTAAATAAACAGAGAGAAGTGCTTTCACAGCTGTGCATAAGATTAGGTCCATTATTTAGTCCTCTGCTAAATCATTCAGCAATTCTGCTCTGCAGAAGCTTCATGATCTTGGGGCTAAGTAATTTCTATTCCTTACTTACATTAAAGCCTCATTAATTTTTACATTAATCACTCATAAACATGAAGAAGCTCAGTGATTTTGGATCTCCATGTCTCTGGCAGAAAAGTGTCCATTTTGTTATCTGCTGCCTTGTCTGAGTCTGACTTCTGTTCTTCTGTTGGGGTTTTTTTGTTGGTTTTTGGGTTTTTTTGGTTGGGTTGTTGTTGTTGTTGTTGTTGTTGTTTGGGGTTTTTTTGAGTCCAACCATTCCCAAAGCATGAGCCAGCATACTGGCATTACTGCACCTGGGCAAAGGCTCTTCCATCCCCAAGACATTAGGGCAACAGGTGCTTCAGCAATGGAGCATGTGAGACTTTATGTGCTAAAGCTAGGGTGGCAAAAAGCCATGCTCTGCTCTGTGTCATAAAACATTATCACAATTTTCTCCTGCATTGTCCTTGTCAGGGTCATTCATTTCACTGGTTTCATTACAGCCCTTTTTGTGGCCATAGGTTTCTCCTTTGCTCAGTACATAAGTGCATGAATTCCAGCCCTGCTGCTACAGTAATTTATACAGATCTGAGTCAAAATCAAATCTAGTATTTGATCAAGAATGTGACAAAAATAGACAAAAGAGACTCAGTGCAAGGCACAGCACAGAGACAGTGTTATAGAATTTCCTCCTTCTACAAGAAGAGAGCAAACAATTTGATTTGTTAGCTTGTGTGGACAAGGTGGAACCCCTTCATGCCATGCCCTTTTTAAAAAATGTATACTAAATTAAAAGTTCAGTCAACATAATTATGAGTGACAGCATCAAAAAGACAGCACAAAATCATGTCCTCCCATGTGGTTATGGCTATTAGCATTTGTCACATCAGCATCAAAGCAGAAATCTTGTCATTTTAGGGTTCAGCTGTGCTGCCTTTGAATTTCAGGATACAGACCCAGGGAGAGCTGGCTGGCTTCAATGGCAGCTTGCCTAGTTCAGTGGCTGTGGGATGAAGGCAAGTCCAGAGTCTCAGTGCAAAAAGCAGAAGGGATGCAGGTTAATCATTTACCCCCCACTGCTGCAGGCTGCACTCAGGAGTGAGCGCAGAACCGGCACGGCCCACTGACCTACTGACGCCCACTCCTGGGTGGTGAGGATTTAATGCCATCAAACAGATGTGCAGGAGGCAGATTCTGGACAGCAGGAGACAGAGAAATCAAACAGTGTGATCTGTGAGCAGCACAATTCCACAATGGGCAAGTGTACATGGAAAACCACCGTGCTCCATCCGACATGGGATGGGGTGGGAGCCAGAGGCTGGGTGCAGCTGGATACATGGCACAACCTGGCATCCGTCCACTGCAAGGATTAAGAGCTCTGTTAACATCTATAATTTGCTTTTTCTTATCACCCAGTCATGCAAAGGTCTTTTGGGCAGGGAAAAGGGTTAGGCAGGCTGCTCCCTTCTCTGTCTAAAGTCAAAATACAAGTGGTGACATTGTTTCTCCAAACAGGCTCCAATCTACAGGACAACTACTAACACTTCTGCAAGCTGGGAAGAACATTTGTTTGGATGTCCAAATTGTTTTAGATAGCAGTCTCGCATCTCTCTCAGCTATCAGAGCCTTGACTGGCAAGTAAAATCCATATAATCAGGTGAAAATGCTGCGATTTTCCCCTGAGGCAAATACTTTCTGTCTTACATACCTTACAGGTAAGTGCCTGAGGTGGGCTGAGTGCCCTTCCCAGCCCTGAGGCTCCTGCTTGGGAGGATACATTTTTCACCAAACTTGTAGCTGGTGCCTTTATTTTGAAGCAGTTCTGCTGCTGCCACTCTGCTGCAAAAGATCACCCCGGGTCCATCCCACCAGCAGCAGGGCTGCACACCCTGAAGAGCACAGCCCAGGAGCTGCTCACAGATGCAACCTGCATCCCCAAGGACTCAGTGGCCATCCTCCAAAAAAACACCAGGTATCCTGTCATCTGTTCCTACTGCATTCAGCATGATGCTGCATCTCATAGAAGTGTTCTGCTCCTCCCAAACTAAATGGTTTGAAGTTCAAGGCAAAAGCAATTCATTGTAGCTGTTTAAAATCAGGTCACAAAGCCCTCAATGAATTGCTGTCAGCATCACCCCGAGCATGCTCCTGTGTGGACGTGGGGTCACAGGGAGCTCTTTGGCTGGCTGTGGGTTTGCACTAGTGCACCTCAAAGATGGACCAAAAGGCCAGATGCTATGCCTGGCTCTGGAGATCTTGTCTGAAGAACTAAATGGATTACTTGTCCATGCCAGGAGGTTTTCACCATCTGTTGTAGATGTAATATTGATGAGGTTCTCAATTGTACATAACCATTTCACGATGCTATTATATGAAAAACAAACAAACAGAACCAAACCCAGCCTTTCCGGGTTGCTGATGCTTGCTTTTGATCAGGGAGTCACGACCAATCTGTTTGATAAGGTGGATTCTCCTCGGTTTCCCCGATGTGCTGGTGCCTGGTGTGGCAGGTGTGTGTCCCCACGGTGTCGGGCTGTGGCTCAGTGCCTCTCTGACCACAGCTGCAGAAACTGTCTTTGTGAAGGCCCTGCTGGCTGGTGCTCACCCTGATGCACAAAGGTCACTTTCTCACTCCTCCCTCTCTTCCGCAAGGGCCTGGCAGTGCATGGCAGGTACAGGCTTGGTCCTGTGCAGAAGCAGAGCCCCCTGAGCTCCTGGGAAGGACATCAATCCCGCTTTATTATATTTTTTGAAGAATGGAGGTATTTTGCACAGGACAGGAAGAAATGGGAAGGAAGAACTGTCACGTGAGGAGACACAGCAGGAGTTGGTAAGTGAAGCAAGCAGCCAGCTGCCAGCGATGCAGCTGCAGTGAGTGAGCCAGCAGAGCACAGAGACGAACGCTCCTCTGGAAACCACGGACACAGGCTCCGATCTGGAAAGACCAGATGGTGCAGGAGCTGAGGCAGGAATACTGAGTCTCTCTTTGAGGGGCTGTGCCAAGGAGGTGGGACCAAAGGCTAATTAGGCTGATGAACAGTGATATTAAATGTATGAAATGAGGCTTACAATGTAAGAGAAATCTCAGGAAAAATTAGTTGAAGGGAGAAACATATCAGAGCAAATCCCAGCACAATTAACCTGCAGGGAAGCAGAAATACAGAACCTGCTCCCAAAAGTAAATCCATATAAAAACTCCAGTTATGTTTCCTGATTTTTACCCATCAAGCACATATATGAATTCCAGCCATTTATTTGCTTTCAAAAAGCACTAAACCCATAGGATTCAAAGTAAATGCTTCAGTAGTAATGAGACCAAATATATTTGGAATATGCACAGAATTAAAAACATTTCTAAGTGCTTTGAGCAGCAGTCAGTGTTTGCTGAATGAGAGCCCTTAACTATGATTTTTAATTAGTATTGACAAAAACCTTAATACTAAGTTTATGGTGTTACTTCTCACAGCTGCATAGACAGCCAGGGCTCAGAGAGCATCTATCGACAGCAACACCCAGACAGCATTAACTTGGAAACCAAACACAGCTGCAGAGGCTTCTCTGTGCCAGTGGCATCAGACCAAACCAAACCAAACCAAACCTCTTTTTGTAATTATTATAACCAAGTCCAACCAGTCCTTCTACAAAACAATGACACTTCAGGAGAAGAGATCCAAAAAAACCCCAAGCAAGCAAGCAAAAAATTTTCAGGCAGACAGATTATAAAACAAGCCTGCAAATTTGATTGCTCTGTTGATCATCAAAAGCAACATCTACAAAGCTGCCTATAATCCACTGATAAATGTGGTATCTTCCCATGGCTATATTGTCTAGTAGCTGAAGACTACTCTGAGCTACAGAGTAGCTGTTGAATTCATACTTTGCCTTGTGCTGAAGTAAGTCTTAAATTCATAAAGCAACATGAATTTTAATAATGCTGAGCAAGTCTTGCCTGACATATCAGCTGCATTAGCTTAAACGAGATGGATCACCAAATACCGTAGTATATAACCACAAGTGCAGAAAATTATACACACCACAAAGGGGTGGTTTGATCAGATTTTTTAGCAGAATCGCAATGCAAAACAAAGCAATTCAGGCTATGTAGTTTTCTAACTCCCTGAATCCTTACACAGCACAGACAAAAGTTCTGAGATGACCTTGTGCCTTAATGAGGTCTCTAAGTACTTCGGGAGCAGTAAATCATTCCTCTCCAAAACTTATTTTCAATTGCCTTGTGAGTGTAGAGGTCTTGCAAAGTAGTTGCCATTTCTACACATTTCTTTCTGCTTCATTTAGAGGCTACCAAGATACTTTAAAATAATCAGGAACAGCTGTGATATACAAACAAATCCAGCTGCAAAATAGCATCTTAGAAAGAACCAGGAGTCCTTGTTTTGCTTGGTGACAGCAAGTATATCCACTCTCTTGCACAGACAGAGAAGGCAGACATGACTCTAATCAAGAGCAAGTGTAGCACTTGCAGGGGACAGGAGTGGAGGATGGTTAAACTAACCTTTCACAGACCACTTCAATGCTGACACACTCTAACATACATTTTTTTCTGCAATCTTGCCTCTAATTCATCACATTTCTGAGCATTCTCTACTGTGTCTATCCCAATGAAACCCTGGCTGGGACCAGCAGAATCTGCTGTGAATAGTTTATATTCCAGTACAGCTGTTTGTGCAAGGATTAAGTCATTATAACAGTCTAGGGAAACATACAGCATTTTCTTCTGGTCTAACTGAGTTCAGGTTAAAAAACCTTTATATGTAAGTAGGAATCTGTCCCTCTGTTTCTTTCATCCTGGTTGGCAGTATTTAACAGCATCCTACTACAACAGAGTGTAACTCCTCCTACAGAACAACTGGCAGAGCTGAGAAAAGAGCAGCTTCCATTGCACTTTTCTTACAAAGCTTTCCATAATCTTCCTGTAGACTTTCTTGTAGCAGTCCAGGGCAGTCAAAGGCTTGGTGGCCTTGCTGCTGAACAACAGTAAGTCTGTGACCATTGCATTAATGTTATAAGAACAAACGTTCTGTAAGATATTTGCCAGTATTTGTTACCTAGAGGCATTTTGAACAGCTGCCTTCACAGAAAAGTCTTTATCACAGAGACAAGAATGTTTCCTTGACCAATTGTCTGCTATTCTCTGGTGCAATCCTGCAATATTTTGAACTGGTTTGCTTATGACTCAAGAAAGGAAAAAATAAGTAAATAAAAAAGGAAAGATCAGAATCAAAGATTTTGCAGTTGATGCTGTCAGGTGACATTCATGACCTCTTGTACTATTTAAAACCTAGCTTGAAGGTGCACAAGGCAAAGGCAGAGTGGCAGATAACTTGCAAGACTGATGAGGGAAACAGAAGTTTCCAAAACTGCAGAGCACACTTTTGCACTGACATACTGGCAGTAGAGCATTAGTCAGGCAGCCAGAGAGCTTCATCTAAAGTAGGAATATTAGCATGCAGTGCCCGACTACATTTTCATCTGAAGCTGAGCAAGGCAGGCTCGTTCTCTCCAGCAAGTCAGACTGATGCATTCTCCCAAGAATCATGCCTTACAGAAAAATAATCATGAAATATTAATCGTTTCCTATTTAGAGCTACAACTGTCACAAATGATGTAGCTCTCTCATGTACAACCTCTCGCTGAAAAACTGCATAAGGAACACAGCAAATGTCACCTGCTTCCCAGGTGGAGAAAAAGCCTGGACTGTGTGAGCAGGAGCAGGGATAGTGCTGAGTGCTGTGGCCAAACCCAAACCAGATCATCCCCTGCCCACTGCCAGTTCACCCCGGCCTCCCTGCACCAGGGGGCCACGTGTTTATAACCAAGGAAATGCTGCCAAAACGTGCTCACAAAGCTCCGTACAAAGTGAGGCACAGGGCTGCCCCGCACACCAGGCAACACTCCCATCCCTTCCCGGCAATAAACACGGCACAAGAACACGAGGAGAGCACAGCAAATCCGTTTGCATGAGGGTTTATGCTCGGAGCATGTGTATGGCCCTACTGAAGGATCATCCTGGAAGCTCCATGTGAGTTTGGAAGCTGTTCATTCAGAGCTCAGCCTCAGTGCCCTGTGACTTGCAAGGACTGTCATTCAGCCGAAACAGCAAATAATGAGAAATAATGTCTCTGAATAGCTGATGGGCAATCCAGAGCATGGAGCCATTTGCATAAAACAGTCATTGTCATTTCACACACGCAGAGCTCTGGCAGTCAAAACCTCACAGTAGATCATTCAGGGACTGAGGGAAAGAAATTAAATCTGTTGTTTGCTACAAATAACTCATCCAGTTGTATCTGACATGACACTGCCTCATCACTAGATATTGTCAATGCTCCAAGCTGTGACCTGTGCCCGGGATCTCAGGGCATCAAACCCCGTGTGACATCTGAAGACACATGCTTGACAGTTACATGATGCTGCAACTGGGCCAGGAAGATCAAATTTTTCACATGGGTCAGGGGGAAAAAGCACTCCCAAGATAAAGGTGATGCTTATCAGACAGAATTAGGTGATCCAGACCACAAGAAATGAATGTCTGTAACTAAATGTTTGTAACTGGAACACTTTTGGGTTTATGATAATTTTTCTCTATCAAATACAATTTCAGTCACATATCTCATGGGTCTCTTCTGGTCTTTCGCAATAACAATTATATTTTTTACCTGATATAGAGCCTCCTTCTCACAATATAGTATTTGTTATATATACAATTTCTTGAAACCATGTGATTCTGTAGCACTTTTTCTGTCTTGATACAATGGAAATTAGTTTTTAGACAGAATCAAAACATCGAACTATTCCCTCTGTTACCAGGAACTTTCTGGAGACAGAGAGGGAAGCCATTTTAATGGATCTGGCTTCAGTATCCATAATTTTCAGTTCCAGTAATGGTTGCAAAACACTTTCTTCAGCCATTGCAGTGTGATGCCATCCAAGTTTATCCGGCTAGAAAACCTTGAAACACTGGCTAGGACAATTAGCAGTTGCTCTCTAATGCTTGAAGGCAAATCAGAGTTGTTGTGCATCAACACACCCACATCCCAGCCAAGGGACTGGGACTGGATGGAGGTGATTAGCGCCTTTCTGCCTGTACAAAGTGCCCCTGAGGGTAGGGTTTGTCTCAAATACTCACAGCCGTCCTTCCCCAGTTATGTCCATCTCAGTGGAAGCTGCTACGAGTTGCTTTTGCTCTGTCTCCACTGACAATGGGCAGCCTGCAAGAGGAAGAGCTGAGAGAGCGAGCAGGTTCCCCCTTGTAACATGAAATACGACAATGTGTTTTCCCAGTCACTGAAAATAAAACAGCTGATGAAGTTCTCCAGCCACAGTGATGGATGCAGAGTGAGGCTGTGATGGGGCTCCAGGCTGTGGCCCCCCGTCTGCTGGCTGTGTGTACCAGGCTGGCTGCAGAGCCATGTCTTTACTGCAGGGACTCCATCAGCTCCCTCAGCCTCCCTGTTCCCAGTTTCTCTCCCTGCAGAACAGATAGCTCTCCCTGCCCATCACAGCTTGAACATTAAGCATTCAAGCCTGAGATGCCCCTTTACTATAAAAAAAAAAATCATAAAATTTTCAGTAGGTTTTGAGGGGGGTGTGAAGGCAAACAACTCACAGGATAGAAAACTGCTCAAAATAAACCACAAGAAAAGAGAAATGTGACATTATAGCTCCTTGTATTGTGACTGAAATGAGCTGTCTATTGCTTTTTACAGAAGTTACCTGCAAAAATTTCTGTGTTCTATAGCATTGTGGTATTAGAATGGGCTCTAGCTCTGAAGCACAGTGAATTTAATACAATTTAAAATATAGTTGTTTACAGCCTAACTAAAGAACTTTTAATAGTCTCATATCACAGGCTTTATATTTTAAGCTATACCACTAAAATCCAGTGGTGAGAACAAAAAGGCCAGGTTCA
Source organism: Cnemophilus loriae (assembly GCA_013397755.1). Lineage (NCBI taxonomy): Eukaryota > Metazoa > Chordata > Aves > Passeriformes > Corvidae > Cnemophilus > Cnemophilus loriae. Next base: position 207,328 of record VZTF01001118.1, read on the forward strand.
GCTATTCAGAGCAGTGAATCTTTTTTCTCCTGATGTGCCATGCAGTGAAAGGCATCAACACTGTAACAAATACTAAGAAATCTGTCACTTGCTATCATCCAGCTGGAAAGAACAAACTCCCCAGGGCTCACTGTTGACAGCGCTGAAAGAAAGAGCCTCACCTGGAATCACACGTTATTTCATCACGGGGAACGCTTCAGTGTGCAGCTTTTCCACTTCAGTTATGGGCGACAGGCTATTTTCTGCACTAATTAAAGGATGTTAAAATGAAATCAGCCACTTTTTATTGCCTGTCTCACATTTTGTGTTCACAAGCGAGTTCAAGCACAGATAGGGGTGGCTAAATATTAACCATGAACAACTGGAAAAAGAAAATCAATAATTTCTAGATTAGTTGCCTTTTATTTCCCCATTCTAGTGACTAGAATTTCTTATTTACAATTCACATGGCTGAAGCACCCCTGGAACTAAAGAATAACCACACGTCTAGATTTTCTCCCTAAACTAAAGAATTTGTGGGAAATGGAGCACTGGATCCCTGTGGGCAGGTACATGTGTATTTGCTGACAGCAAACCCATTCTGGAAGTAGCACAGCCGTGGGGATGCTGGAGCAGGGCTGACCTGGGCTCACCCCACCAGGATGCACAAGCAGGCAGGGGCAGGTCCCAGCATGTGCTCAGGTGTCAATGTCCCCCTCACTCCTTCCCAGGGTGTTTGGGCTTTTTGCCACAGTTCCCCTCCCCTGGTGCAGCACGGACAGGAGGGAGAGAGGGAGGGAAGGTGGGCGGGAGGGGAGAGGGCTTTACAAACAGCCATGGCTTCTCTGAGAGCCTAAGCCCCACGTACCCAGTGCTCACACGCTGCGGGGGACCCAGAGCCGATTCAAGGCTGCCCGAGCGCACAGAAATATCTCAGCCCCTGCACCACCCTCATCCTGAACCCCACACAGCCCCAGGACACTCCATGTGCAGTTACATTTCAGTATCAAAGTACATTGCAGCCTTTCCATAGCCCAGGCTCTCCTACAGAGACAAAACCACACAGCGCCCCAAAACCACACCAAGTCTGAATCGGAACAGGTACAAGAAATGCTAAGAATTTCCCCAATGGCAACCAGATTCATCCCCACATATTGCTTTGCTATGGCTTTACTGCCCACACAAATCCCAGCTTAAGTTTGTTCCTCCCAGAAGCATATTATGAAATTCCAGTGGCTCAGCTCTCTGAACCTCCCCAGAAATAGAGATGAGAGCACAGAGACATTCAGGGTGCAGCCAGGGCAGGGCCGGTGGTGTGAGCACTCGCTGCCTCCTGCTGTGCCCATGGCACTGAGCAATGCCAGGGAGCAGGCGTGGAGACAGGAGCAGAGAGAGCAATATTGCCCCTCTCAGGGCTTAGCAGAGAGCTCAGGGCTCCGCTGCTTCAGCCCTGTCCCTCCCCAGCCCCAGGAGAGCACTGCTGGGCTGCTCCTCCTCTGGAGCACACAGTGGACTTCTCTGTACACAAGCACTGATGTTAGGGTTTCCCAGGCTGGTCTCTGCCCAGGAACAACTGGCAGCCCCAGTGCAGGATCAGTTGCTCAGAACCAAACTACCACAGCTGGCATGATGAAGGCCTGCCAGGAGAGAGACAGAGCAGGGTAATAACACATGCTGTCCCCGCTGCGTGACACACCAGCCAGCACAGCGCAGGACAAATGGCTGCTGCCTCTGACAGGCGCCAACAGAAATTGTATTTCAGACAAGTCAAATCCATCCGTTCTAGCGAAACGGCGAAACATCCCAGTTTGGAAGCTTCATCTCCTTACTGAAAACAGCCAAAGAAAACAGCTCAGATATCAGTCACACAAGTTTCTTTTTGCTGTTGGCAAGTTAAGAAAGCATGTTCAAAACAACAGTAAATAATCTGCCTTAGAATTCAGAAATATCTGCATTGTTTTGTGCCTCTGTTACAGCGTTAATCTCCCTGGAGATCTCTCAGTGGTATGGACTCACTCAAAAAGCAGTAGTGCAAAACCCCCCAAGGCACACTGTCAGCTTGTTTGTCACATGGGCTGCTCTCTGGAGCTGAAAGTCTGAAATGCCTCAGGATAAGACATTTGGGAAACAAGATCAGCAGCAGTCTCTGTATCTGCCCGATAGCAGCCCACAGAATAAAGACAAATTAAGAAACACAGGGCCTGCATTTGGATATGTCATAGCAAAGGTTATCTTAGTGCCAAGTTGTCACCTGGATTGATTCTAATGGCTTGTAAGTCTCTGCTAAGGTCACAGAGTTACCCATCTGCAAACAAGAGAGAACACAATCTCCACACTAGCAAGTACAAAATGTTTCTAGCTCAGGTGGTTTTCCCTGTTGATGAAGCAGAGTCACACAGGTGCTGGGAGTGCACACAGGCCCTTGTACCTGGCAGCTGGTCTCAGCCCCCACCTTCTCTCAAGCTACCAGAACGGAGGGTTAATAGTTACAGACACTTATTGCTGCTGCTGGAACTCCTCGAGGGGGAGAGGTGAAACCAAGAGTGTTCCTTGCTCCAGGGGAATTCTTGCCTTTATTACCAACTAAAATCACAGAGAGTGGCCACTGCAGTTTAAAATCCTCTATCTATGCTTTAACCTCGGTTCCCATGGCGGGATTTTTCCACTGCTGCAATGGAACACCATGTTGCTCTGTTGTTCAGCAGTACACAGAACACTGGGAAGCCATCCCAGCCATGAAGATAACACTCCTCAGGACACCTCTCCAGCCACAGGGCTGGGCTCCTCTCACCCAGCATGATCTATGGGCTGGAGTCCAATGGTCTTTCCAGGCTGCTTCAAAAGAGGGCAAACCCTGGCAGCTCAGCCCACCCAAGGGGCTGTTTGAGAGAGGTGAGAATTGCTCATCTTGCTCTGGCTGTCCACAGCTAGACTGACCCCACATCTCACATTAAGAGAGCTCAGCCTGCATGAGGTTAACAGCATCCAAAGTGACCACTTTTGAAAGATCAACCCAAATGCTGAACACAGTGACACTGTGCGGAAAACTTCTGCTCTGTAGTATCTGCAAAAGGTGACACCAGGTAAAACCAAACCCGCCCACCACACCCACGCATTCCTGCTTATCAGCTCATGCTGAATTTCAGGCACCTTTCAAACAAGAGAATGGAATATTTTGCAGCCCATCAACATCAAAGATTAATTATATTTTTAATTAAAATGACTGTTTTCAGACTGAAATCGCCTTTATAATGTCTCTGTTGCACTGGAAAGGGATGAGAGGTGAGGAACTTCCCTAACTACTGTTGATACCGAGCTCTGCTTCAAGGTACCCCGTGCAAGAGCAATGTCAATGCATGGGCTCAGTCTTTAAATTCAGCTGAAATTTTAGAAATACCTGAGTTCATATGAAGAAATAGCAGCAGTGGCATTAACCACCATCAGTCCCAAAATAGTTTTAATCACTTCTTACTCCACCTTTACTGTAATTATATGAGCCTTCCTTTGAAATAATTATACGTCATACTCTGGACGAATGGCTTTTGATTTAGTGATCTCCTTCAGTAACTAATGGCAAGATTAAGACAGTCCTTCATTAAACATTAATGATTAATAAATCAATACATCTAATAGCTAAAGATATTAGAGTAGTTTCTTCATATTCAATTATTGTCCACAATGATGGCTCAGAAGGGCTTCCATAGGAATGTTGAGAGTTCTGGGAAAGGGTTAATCATCCGTCATGAGTCGCTAAGCAACAGTGTTCTGCTCTTATGGCATGTTTTGCCAGCCAGAGCCTTGCAATGATGCAACCTTTCTGCATCTTATCCAGAGAGTTGGCTGAAAACTTGCCTGCCCAAATAGCAAACCCCTGGGCTGCTCACAGGCTTAAGTTTAGCATCTGGTAGCTATTAGCTTTCAGATTGATTTATAGCATTTAATTATCTGTTCCGAAACATACATTGTATTTTAATATGAGTTAAATGGTGGAAAAGAGGACTAACTAAAATGCAGCTGTAGAACTGAGAAGAAAGAAGCCCTAATATTCAGCAATGTTCAATACTCCACTAGTAAGTCACTTCATGGGACATGTCGAATACAACACATAAAAGCAAACTTGAAAGACTGCAGAAATTCAGAAGCCAGGTTCAGGCTTCAGGAATGGTCTCTTCTCCCTCCCAGAGAGAAAAGAGAGCAACAAGGAGGCTACAGACAGCTTCAAGCAGCTGCACTGGGGGTACAACCCAAACCACACCAACCCTGCATGAATCATCAAGAATTACTGAGGGCTGGTAACTCATAAATCATTCTCATTTATTTGTGTTTATCTGGCAATGCATAGCTCATAAACACCTTAATCAGAGGGAAGGATGCATCTAATGAGCAAAGCCAAAACCAGGGGTTTAAATATCCATAGGCCCTGGGAAATACATTTCCAGCCTTTGAAAGTTAATTTTCAGGGACTCATTTCTGCACAGACTTGTGGAACATTTAAATTCACACATGAACATCAAGATTGTTTCAGGCACAGCACATGTAAATCAAGCACTCCTTGCTCAGCCTCAGTCATTTACTATTAGCCAACCTCTGTGAAACAACACAAAATCTCTGTGCTGGCTGCCAGCATTCACTAGCAAAAACTACTAATCAGATTTAATGGAGCCAGATTTTGCTTAGTTTCCTGCTAATTTCTTAGCTGCCTTATATAATACAGTAAGACCCACTTACAGTAATATTCTGGTCTGTGTTTGTTACAGGGGATGTATCAGCTTACCGGGGCAAGGAAGGTCTCAGCCCAAGCTCCCGGCTGCTGCCACTGGGTCTGCGCAGGAGTCAGACACAAGCACCAGGGGCACAGGGCTGGGAAGGCAGCCAGCAGCTCTGCAGATGCTCTGACCCTCCTTTGGTCACTTTTACTGATCACTGGATCTTTGCAAAGCCAAAAACCCCAAAGCTGTTCTGGACTAACAGTTGGGTTGATAAATGAAAGTATCTGGAGAGGGTCAACCACTCTCATGACGAGGAACAATTTTACTTGGGAGCAGAAAAGACGTCTATGTAAAGCAGGTCTCTGAATAATGACTTTGCCTTCTGGAAGGTTGCTCCAAGCAGGCTAGGGGGTCTCCTTTGGAAATACTGAAACTAAAGATAAGGTCTGTGTAAAGGAATGTTACATTATATTACCTTGCTACGTAATTAGTGCCTTAGGCAACCAAATCGCAAAAAAAAAAGATGAAAACCTATGGATTTGGGGAGTTAGCCTAACTTCATAGAGAAATAAATGATGCCTCTAGCTTAACTTCAGTCTCAATGCTGATGCTGGTATTTATTCCCTACGTTTTGTAAAGACGTTTAAAAAAGTGAGCATTTTTAATAAGACTGCTGGGGTATACTGTGTTAAGTTAATTTTCATCTAAGTTTCTTAAAACAAGATGGCTTCAATATTGATGAAGAACAAAAAAACCTCTGAGTGAAGACAAAAAATCCTTTAAATACACACAAATGTTTGTTTCAGAAAATTCTCTATTTTCTAATGAACTGTGTTTGCTTTTAAAATATCTTGATCTCTTGCCATGTGTGGACAGATTATGCGAGGAAAGGCTGAGCAGGCTCACACCTAAGACCACATCAGCTTCTTGATTTGCAGTTGGACCAGGGAGGCTTGTGGGATGCAGCCACTGTGGGCACTGTGGGCACTGGGAACTGGCACAGAAATGACAAAAGTGTGGGGAGCTCACGGCATTTCTGGAAACAGAACCAGCAGCTGAAAAAAAGAGCACAAAGAGCCAGAAGGAAATCCAGGAAGAGGAAAGCTGAGAGTCTCCCAAAGGGGCAGGGGTGGAGGTGTTCCTGCTGGTTATTCTCCTCCTGTTCAGATACAGGAGCTCAAAGGCACATAAACTGTGGCTGGGCACTCAGACAAGGTCCTTCCTTCACTGTACACTTGAACTTGGTGCTTGACTTGCAAGGCTGATGATATTTAAAATCCATATCTGAGTTTGTTTCTGCTCTGAAAACTTGCCTAAGCTGCGAAAGAGAAATTCAGCTCTAGCTCAGATGTGAACTCCTTTGAAGTCCTTGTGGCTGTGTTTCAGTTCTTTTTCAGCCATGACCTACCAGCCAAAGGAACCTTGTACATTTTTAAGCCAGGCTTTCAAACACACTTGCTAAATCTCTATAGTTCATGGTGTTTCGGAGGGGACAACAAGCTCCCATGTCTCTGAGTGAACTCTCTCCAGTTCACTGAAGTTAGGTAAGACTCCAAGTGCCCAGGAATGCAGTCAGACTCTTTCAGGTAGTTCTAGCAGTAGGGATGGACAGTGACTCAGTGAAGATAAGTGGAAGTGAGTCATGAAGCAGCATTTCCCCTTACTGAGCCAGTGTCCTACGCTGAGCCAGGGCCTCTGAACGCCAAAGTTATTACATTAGATTTCTGCTGCTTTTTCTGGAAAGAGCTAATGAGAAAAAGCTGGAGAGGAGAGATCTGAATGCCCCTCTTGGAAAGGCAGAGCTCCCCACACACCACCAAGGCCACTCTCTCACACAGGGGTAAAACACCCTGCAGCAGGGACCTTCACTGCTGGGGCTGCCTGCCGTTATAGCAATATGAAAATAGAGCTGGAATGGGCCTCTGAAGGCTTCCTCCTGCACAGTAGTATTAGAAACAATTAATTATTATTATCTAAATTACTTCTATAGGACCAGGAAATGCATACGGACACCCTGAAAAACAGGAAATCTCAAGTAATGCTCAAATGCATGAATAAGACATGCACTCCCCCTACCCCCCACACAAACATGCTGTAGTACAGTCAGACAAGAATCTGGGGCACAATCATTCCCTATATTTTGCAAAAAACAAGCAAAATTGACAGCAGCATGCATTTACTTGGAAACAGCAAGGTAGTCTTTCTGTGTGCCATTAATTCACCTGTACTTTTTCTAGCCTCATAATCCACGCTTCCCCGTCAATGCCCTCTTTTAGTATCCAGATCAGATCTGGTTTAGCTCACATTTCCACAGAACTCAACAAACCCTCACTCCGCTGGGGCAGACAGCTCAGAATATATCAAACTCTTCTTGTGCAGTTGCTCCCAGCCATCTTTCACAGAAAACCTTCCCCAGGGGGGACTGGGCTAACCTGTCACCTGTCAGCTTAACTTACTTTAAAGGATGACTATTGAAGATAAAGCAAATGAGTTACTTATAGTAACTGCTGACTGATATTTTGGGAAAAAAATCATCATTTCTTCAGCAGCTCTCAATTCTCATAACCCTACAATTCATTACTATACTTATAGATCCACATATAGCTACATTTGATATTTATGTCTAGTCAGGCTTCATTTAGCCAGGGAAATGCCACTACATGGAAGGAAGCCATCTGCTCCAAAACAATCAGGTTGACCTTGTTTTCCAGCAGGCTGGATCTAAAAGAAGGGCACTTCTTTGTCTCTCTGAAGAGACAACGTGACACGCTCTCAAAATGCAGAGCTGCTTCCCAGGGACACTCAGAATTCTGCCACAATGTCCAAAAGGATGCGATGGGCAAGATCAGGCTGCTAGAGCAGGGGGTGTAACAGGTATTTCCATCTTCATGAGCATGGACTGAAGGCATGACAGATCCTGAGGATTCTGCTCAGCTCTCCTGAGAAGCAGGGAACAGTTAATCACTGCACCAGTCAGAACTATTCATCTGCCTTTGGTACCTGGGAGAACAGCTTGTAGCTGATGCATTGGAGTCATCTGATGTGCTGGCTTACATGGGACACAGAGCCCTCTGGAAATCCCACAGTGCCTGATCAAGGATGGAAGATGGAAGAGAAACTTATTTCTGACCTTAGAAGAAAAGAAACGTATCCCCTCAGGCATGGGAGAATAGGCACCTCTGTAAAGTTTTAAACTTTTAAAACTTAACTTTTGAAGCTATTCTTTTTCTTATAAAAGAAACAAAGAACAGAACTATCACAATCCCATCTCGCAGTGCTCTGTCAATAATTAATGATGACACACCTAACACAACCAGCTCTGGCATTACAAGAACTCCCTAATGCTGTGCTGTGTGAGTAAGGCATTGACTGCAGCCCTGGGGGCTGGCAGGTCCGAGAGCCTCGATGAGCTCTCCCGAGCACAAACTGAGAGGCCAGAAATGAGCGAAGAAATCTGATGATTTGACCAACAAACAGTTGTGCCTTTTCCTACACAACACTGTGATCACTAATGAGCACCAAGGCAGGCAGCAGCCAGGCCTGTGCTCAGATGAGAGTGCCTGAGGGAGGGAACACCCACCCTCCAATGCCACGGGACTCAGGCTTACCTGGGGACACTGGCCCAAGACCATGATTTATGCCAAAACCTACTGGACAATTTCTGGGTACTGTTGACCTGGGCTGGGGAAAGATTCCTGAACCCATCCTTTAATCCCAGTTTGTTTTGGTCCTTCGTGTTAATCTTTCTCCAATTATTATTTTTCCAGACAAACTCACATTTTTGCTGAGTACAGAGAGCAAAAGATTAAATGGCTGGCTGAATCAGTCTTAAAAAAAAAAACAAACAAAAAGCCTATACTTGCTTTGCAATTAAGAGAAAAAAATGTGTCTAGAGAATAGGGAAAATTTTCAAACTTGTTCTTAAGCCCTCCAGCCCTTCCCATAGAGAATGCTTCCAGTAATAGAAATGTCAGAGCAAAGGCCATCAGCTGTCCTCATCCATAAGGCAAGGACTCCAGGGGAGGGAGCTCAGAGGCTCCCAGGTGCTCAGGATTACATGCAGACCCAGGCTTTGGTGACCCAGAGGATTTCTTTCTTGTTGCTGATGGCTTCTCAGTGTTGTAATACACCTCACATGGCCATTTTCTCTGGGTGGCTTTTAACAACCTCTTCAGAATTTATTGCTTTCTTGCATCCACATCTTTCCAGAAATCCTTCTCTATTTTTAATATGATATTTGACTACAGAATGCATCTGATTTCCCAGGCAACAATAGCTCTTAAGTAGGACTCTTTTTAATGAGCAACTAATTCTGTAGAATCACCATTTGAGACAAGGCCTCAGAAACAGTATTCGGTTTAGATTTTAACTGGTTTCCTCCTTTTGATTTTGTTTTACTCCCACACTTCGTAAGTTCCTGTTTGATTTCCCCTATTTTCAATATTCCTCAGTTTCTGCTGGCAGCTCTGCTCTTAGACCTTCATTATTATTGCATGTCATACAATGTATGCTCCATCTGCAAGCAACATGATTTGCTTTGCTGATACCTTCTCCCCTGCTGTATAAATAACCACCCTAAGCTCTAATATCCAAACTGGGCTCTATCACACATCCGAGGCTCAGTGGCTCGTGATGCTGAAGAATCCAAATCTCACAATATCAGGAGTTATAAGTAAAGCCAGGGATATTTATAATGCCATTTATTTATTAGAATCACATCTTTCAATATTGTAAGTCTCTCCAGGCCCTGAAATTAATAGGAACTTGGACACAGGAATCTCAAAGGCTCAGAAGGCAAACATGAAAAATTCCAGAAGGGATGTGCCTTTTTTCTCAGGCTGTGATTCTGCGGGGAACACGGTCACTCGGTTCACGATCTCCGATTGCTTGTGACAATGTATGTACAGAACCTCTCACTGTTGATATCAGTAAATTGAGCTCTACCACTGCCAAAATCAATGCAAACCTCATTTCCTTCTGATCACACCTTCCATGGGTTTGACAGTGCTCCCCACTCACTACAGCATGGCAATGATCTGCGAAGCTACAACCCTCATAACTATAACTATAACTATCTCCCCATCCTTCTGGCTCTGGTTTCCCTACCTGGGACAGTCAGCTTGTTGCTGGCATCCCATCCCAGATTTCACCATTCCAATGAACCCCCTGCTCCCCTTCGTAAGATTTCATGTATCATCTCTGCTGGGCCTTTGCTGTTGCCCCTAAATATCTAAATAGCCACCCCCCTGTCCCACCCCCCCAGGAGGCCTGTCCCTGCTCAAGGAGCGAGGCCAGCTCTTCTGAAAAGGTCCAGACTGGCCATCGTATCTGCAGACTGAGAACTGGGCTCTGGAAATCATCTCATTACAGAAATGGCAAATCATCAGCTATTGCAGTTCCAGGACAACTCTCACTTCCACAGTGACGTTATCTGGTTTCATCTGCCAGGATTTTTTTTATCTATCAAGAATAACTTAGCCCATTGAATAAGCACATTTTAGTGTGATAGGAAGCAGTAGAATTTGGGGCTAATGTGGGTATGGAAGAGCTGATATGATCAGTTAAACTTTGTACGAATCAGTTCAAGAAAGCAAACCCACAGTAAATTTGCAACAGTGCTGAAAGATGAGAAACATAGTCAGTTTTCAACAAATCATTTCAAACTTTCTCTTTCAACAGCTGTAGTTAATTAGGTTCTGCCTAAATATCCGTGGGCTTTCACAGGTCCATGACAACAACGCCCAAAGACAGAAAGGTTCATCAGACTCAAATGGTTTCATTGTGTGGGTTTTCTTTCTCGTAATTTGTCTGACAGGCAGAACAACAACTTTCTACTCACATTGTATAGGTAATTAAAGTCAATGTTTGTAAGCAGTCCTATGCTCCCCACAGTCCCAGCACTCCAACTGTGTAGGCAAAGGTGAACCTAATATTTTGTCAAGACCAAGCATCATCCTTTTGTTCTAAGGCAGCTTCAACTGACCACTTAGGGGATGGGATTGCTTTGGGAGTAAAACTGCCCATCTTATTCTACCTCTGGGTAAAATACAGCAGCTCGTGTCCAAGACATTTAAAACTAGAGAGGAAGAGTTCAGCAGTGAATAATTCACAATTTAGGAATTTATCCAGTTTTGACCTTGTCTGAAATAAAAGTCCTGCTCACTCAAAACAGAATGAAATGAATTCTTTGATCATGGCATGTTGGCAGCTGAAGTTTAAAGCTCATCACAACGAGTGCAACATCTCTTGTCATGATACTGATTCAGCAGCAGCTTTAAATGATCCAGTCACCCCCACAAGATGTTTATGAACAGAAGTACAAACCTGGACAACTCTGCTTTCTTTGAGAATACACAACTTTAGGCTATGAGATACATACAGAAACCCAGCCTTCCAGTAAAATCCATGTCTTGCCCTATCAAGGGCATTTGCTTCCCCAAGAACTCTCTTCTAGAAAACATAAATATAGTTGTGGCAAGTGAGATGGAGATGATGGTCAGAGCTATATTACATAAGATTTACATGAAATTGTTAAGTCATGTCTATGCTTGACTGACACCAACAACTATCCAAAAGCTATTTACGGTGGTATCAACGAATCAGTGAGATCATTGTCCTCTTCCCTCACTTCCCAATACCTGGATTCTAGCAGATCCAGGTAAATCAACTGTGTCTTCATAATGAAAACAGAAATTTAATTATTCACAAGCATTCCCCTTGAGCTTTCTCTGGGCTTTTTGTGAATGATTAACAGAGCAGCTGCTCCAGACAGCACTCTCAATCCCTGCTTGCTGGCCTGTTAACAGCAGTGACTCATCAGCACATGACGTCAAAGCCTCCTCTCCTCTGAAATGGCAGGAAGGAGGTTTCATTAAAAAGATAAAAAAAGGTATCAACATAACAGCCTGAACTTCCTCCCAAACACAGGGGTTTGGTCAGGGGTCATCTCTGCTGCTGCCTGAGGAGCTAGCTACCCTGCGTATGCACCCACAGCACCTTCGAAGGGTAAACTGTTCTGTTGAGTACCAAAACCATAAACATCCTTCTTCAGGCACGCTGATTTATCAGATACTGACTAAAAAATGAAAACAACCCCCCCCAGCCTTAGGCCTTCTGGTAAGCCCTGCTTGTGCAGCCCACAGGAACCTCCCTGCTCAGCAGAGCTCGGCAGGGCGGTGAGCGCACGCCCTGTCCTGGCCCTCCCCATGCTCATGGCAAGGTGGGAGGGCTTCCACGAGATGCTGACACAACCCAAAGTAGCTCTTCATCAGTCCTTGAAATGCCCAAATGACACTGCCCAGTAACACCTGATAAGGGTGCCCAAACAGACAGGCAGAAAAGCATCAAGTCTGGTGCTACCAAACTCCAGACCCTCTCTCCTCTATGCCTTGATAAGGTCATGTGAAATGTGAAGACATGAAAAAATCATACATGAACACAGCCCTGAATTTGTGAAACAAACCAGGGCTGAGAGCCATAAAAGTTAGAAGTGGAAGAAGTAACCTAGAAAGGGGCTATTTCTATGTACTTAAAACTCAGATTTTTACTTGAGACTGCAAGTCCTGTTAGATGGAGCGTGGCATTTTACCCAGAAAACCTGCAAAGTGATGGAGATGGGAACAAGCCAGGTAACTTGAGATTTAGCTTTTACATGGGATTAATTACTAACATCTGTGATATATATTTTCACTGCTAGCTTTAGGCAGTAGAGCCAAGCCCCAGCCTCCTCTGAGCCCAGGCAGCAGCTCTCACTCCTCAGCTGGGAACAGCAGTGGCAGGGGCAGGGGATATATTTAGCTCCGATCCCGGCTGCCTGGAGGGCAGCATCACTTACAGCTCTGGAATCCCAACCTCACCAGCACGGTGCTGGAGGCAGAAATACCACTGTTAGCTCCATCTCTTCACCAAAGTCAGCCAATTAGGGAGCAAAGTGGAGGTTTGGAAAGTGCATGTGGCAATGTGGGGCCATCCACACACACACGGGGTTTGTGCCAGGCAGGGAAAATGCTGCTGCAGTATGGCTGTGCTCCCACCCGAGCTCCTTTCCCCCAGGCCTGCTCAGGCTACAGCCACAGTATGAAAGGCAAGGATGACTGAAATGATAGACCAAACGTATATAACAGAAAAGGTGCAGAAAAAACTGTTACACACAGGCCGAGGGTTGCCATGACACCGGCCTCTGCCCAACACACTTTTCTATTTAAAAATAATCAACAAAATCAACGTTATCTTTCTGTCATTTTGGTGTGAAATGGGCTTCTTGTCTGACCTTTTGGCTCTGTTAGCATTCTTAGCCTTGGCTCGGTTTAACTGCTTGCTTTTCTGTAGGGTCTCTGTTTATCTGCATTCCAAATCAGTTTTCTCAAATAGATCTGCAGCAGAGATGGAAAGTTCACAGCAAAAATGTCCTCTGAGTGTCCAAGTTAACTCTGGACAACAAACATGCTAAAATGTGAATGAAAATACTCTTCTTGCTCATCTTTCTAGAACTGATTAGCAATGAAGTCCTAAAGGACTTGAATTTTCCATATGCCTCTTAATCTCATATTTGGACCCTAAATAACATTCCAGTTTGGAAAAGCACCAAGCTGCCATCTGATCTAGTGGCAGAAACACCCTATGCAAAGCATCACATACTGCAAAATTCACCTGAGCTAGACCAAGCTCTGCAGTTACTCGGGGAGGAGAAATGGGAAATACAATACCAGAAATGTGGTCATTCCTCAAACAAGGCTTTCCAACAGACTCTGCATTCTTGGCAGAAACACATGCAGAAAGGAGACAAGAGAGAAAGGTTGTGGAAGTGCCATCAGCAGGAGCTGAGGGCTGAGCAGAACACAGCTCCCGGGCTCCACTGCTCTGCTGTCCCTGGAGAGACAGAGCCTTGCCCTCCCTCTGTGGAAAGTCAGTTCAAAATGAATAGAGAAAGGAAGAAACAGGAGGTGAAGGAGAGGTTATGCAAGAATAGACATCAGGAAAAGGAAAAGAAGGAAAACAAGGCTGGAGAAAACAGGGAAGGTTTACCAAAAAAATGTAGTGAAGAGTATGGGGGCAGCAGCCATGCAGAAATAGAGAGAAGAATGAGTGAAAGCTGTGGATAACACCACCGGAAGTATTCCCCTCCAAATGGTGTGGAGACTGCACCTGAAGGCCCTCGTTCTCCATCTTCCCCCTTGCAAAAGCCTCTCCTTCCTGTGGGGTGGCTCATCCTGTTTGCCCTGCTCCTGCAGGGATGCTGGAAGCAGGGGAGTCTGCCTCCGCTCCCACCAGCTGGTACCGGGGACTTCTCTAATGCTCTTGGCTGCCATCCCTGACTAAGAGATTTCCTGCTTCCCCAGCCTGTGCCAAGGTGAAGCTGCGTGCCAGAGACCTGGAGGACCTCCCTCCTGCTCCTGGCCGGGATCACCTTGGAGCAGAAGGGGAGCAGTAAGCACTTTCACTCCTGTTGACTTGTGCCACACTGTCACTGCTCGGCCTCACACATACACAGCCTTCAGCAGCTACACAAAGTCATTACTTTAAAAAATGGCAGAAACCCCTCAACAACCATCAGTACCTTTATAAACAAATTTTGTATTTTCATTAAGGAACAGAAGAAAAATGGAGGTTCTCTCTCTAAGAATCCTTTTGCTTTTCTGTTAGTTTTTCCTTTTATCGGAGTAATCTGCAAATATTTAGAGTCCCAGATTTTTCCCCTTTAGGAGAGAACTGGATGCTCCAACATGGTATTATGACAACCTTCTTTGCACTTGACACACAGGCTTCTCTGCCTGTTAATGCATGGCAAGACAAGCCAACCAACAGCAAACCCTTGTGTCTTGCTGCGAGCCCCTCAGTTCCTTCTGCTGCCCCAAAGAATTTCATTTCCCATTTCCTCTGCAAGCCAGCACATCTTAGGACACTGTTTGGGCACTTAGCTGCTGAACAGGACTAACTTGGCAACCACACTCTGTCCACGTGTGCTCTTAGCCCTCCCCTCCACAGGCACCGGGCTGCAGCTGTGCCCAGCTGTGCTCCAGCACCCCACAGGAGAAGCCAGACAGCCAGAAATCATCCCTTTTGTAACGCCTTCCTTCTTTGTCTGCCTTCAAACCATACCCCATTTCCTATTTTAAGTTTCCTGCCCTCCAAAAAAGCCCTGCCTGTTAGCAGTGAGCTCTTCCACTGCTCCCCAGCTAGAAAATTGTGTGTGGGAATCTCAGACCCACAGCCAGAACCTGTTAGAATTTAAACAAGCTTTATTTCTCATTAATTTTATCTATGAACATTATTCCTGAGTTTTAACAGTGAAAGGAAGTCCCCTTTTCCTACACCTGGAAAGAAATAGCTGTTTCCTCAGTGCTGAGCCAGCCAGGCAGGGGGTAATTTAAACTCAAAAATGCAGGTACCGCGTTAAAGCGGTCTGAGCTTTCTACCATGTTTGTAACAGGGGACGCCCCAAAGTATTTGCTGAATCCACAGCTGTTTTGAGCAGTTACAGAGTGTAAGAAAACAGGAGAAACAGAAAGGAATTGTGCTCCTGCTTTTCATCAGTTTAGTTGCTATTTACATTTTCTGACCAGCTACTCATCACCACAACTGAACAGGGTTCACACAAGAGAATCAAGGTTGAAACCATTCAATAGCCCATACTGAAGGCACAGCCAGCCTTGTACTTCACTGCTCCTGAGCACTACCTGGGAGCTGGACAGCAACACAGAGAACCCCTTAAAGGGCTGCTTGCAGGGAAATGTAATAGAGGTTTCTCTTTATCTATCCTTGGTGTCACAAGTAGTATTGGGCTTCTGTTGCAATAAAGAAGGTGGCATTAGGAAAAGCATTTCATCTCAGAGGAGGAGTTTCGTTTCAGGGCAGACTCTTTAGGAATGTTTTGAAATGTCCACAACAGCCTGATTTGAAGAAGTTACAAAACCATCACTTGGATGCAATTCAAGTGCAGCTGATCCTGCCTGGGACTGAAAGATGAACAAGATTTCTTGAGGTCTTAGGCCTTCCACTCTTGTGCCAGACTTAAATATTGTAATATACATTATGACATAACCTTTTTGACAATTATTTTCATCATCTTTCAGACAGAACTGTCATGCTAAATGTTGATGTTTCCTCATATTAACCCAAGCAGAATGAATCAATGTTTTACTACTGTATTTTAAAATAACTTATGATATTTCACTGCCCTCTGCGGTACCTTTTTGCCAGCAGAACATTCTTGTCATTGCCAACATAACACTGTGCCAGCCTTTGCCAAGCAAGAACTCATTATTCAAGCCAGTTTTCCCTGTGAGAAGAAGCAAGGACTACCTTGTCCTTGACAACAGACACCACAAAAAAGCCTCCTTCGCCCCAGTGTAGCTGTCAGCTTACAAACCCAGCCAGCTCCTTGTTAATTTTCCCAGAATATTTCCTTCTTGCTACATTGTCAGATTGTGCCTTCAGAGCTGTTATTCAGCCTAATACTCACCTAGAATGACATCCTAAGCCCTCTTGAGAAATAAAGAGAAAATTCTTTCACCTGAAACTTCTGTGACAATGCTCCCCTGTGACTTGTCATTGTTGGCTCAGCCCAGCTAAGGTTGACTCCTCACTGTGAGCTTGGAGGAGGGCCCTGCAGTGTGATCTCCACAAGGCAGGGAGACTTAGAGCTGCTGGTAATTTATTCATGCAAGATCTTGGTCCAGGGGGCAGCTGAAATTCACAGCAAGCTGTAATGAATTTGTCACTCTGTGTAACTAGGGATTCTACATTCAGAATTGTTTTTTACAAAAGACACACAAAATTCACCTCTGGAGGAGAAAAACATTCTTTTCCCCACTGCAGAATCTGGTGCGTAATGATACATATTGGGTTTGGAGCAGGAACTCCAGAAGAGAGAATTCTCAGTGGGAATTCTAAAAGGAGATGGCAGAAGGGTGGCATCAACTTTAAATCATCTTTTGTATGTTCCCCTCCCCAAGTTTCCTTTCAGCAGTAGAGACTAGCAATCTTAGCACCCCAATACACAGGAGTAACCAGGTTTTTCCATATGGGTAAGTCCACAGAAATGTTCCCTACCTCATATTCCTGGACTCTCTGAAACCTACAACTACAGTCAAAAGGCAAAAATCCTCAGCTAAACTGCTACTGTCCCCTGGCCTGTAGGGGCATTCTAGACCAGCCACAAGCTTGTCTTCAGTGTGTGCTTTCCACAAAAGTTGAACAAATTTTGTAGTGTACTGGGAGTGCAAGTAACATGCTATTTATTTCTAGTCAGCCAAAGGATTAGTTTGAACTATTTTCTTTGCACAAAAACAGGCAGTTACAAGAGCTGTTGAATAAGTAAATAAAAAGACAAGGTTAAGTGAACTAGACAACAGAATTTGAAAGAACTAAAATTCACGGTATTGTATACTGCTGGTCTTGCTTAGGGTTTGCTGAACACTAATTTCAAGAATAGCTTCTTCCTTTCCCTTAGCCTGTCTCATTAATCGTGTTCCAAGGCAACAGGTTTCCATGACAGCAAACATTAACTCTCTTGCAGCACAGCCTGTTATTTCTGCTACAAACACTAAGCTTTCACTACTATACTGTAACCCAGCCCAGCTACCTTCATGAAAAAAGATCCCTGAAATATCCTAACAGACATTTAAATCAACACCTATATTTCATTTGTACAGTGATCCTGACAAGGAACACGCACACTACTGAATTCAGCAGGAATGTCGTCAGCTCCCCCAGAAGGACGCTGTTACCTGGTCTGAGCTCATGAGTTCTGGCAGCGCTCTAAATCAGAAATACAGTGATGCAGGATGATGATGTAGACTCCACGCTCAGAAAGACACTGGATGAAGTTAATGAAAACCCCACCACAGGGATCAGCTGCAGAACTGAGACCTCTGGGTTTAGTCATCTCAGGCAGGGTGAGAGCAACATCCCCCTCACACAGGAGCTATGCTGACAGAAATACTTTCCATTTTTCATTTTCCATTTTTTCATTTTCAGTGAAACAGAATGTCATGGACAGGCAGGGATGGGAGTTCTCTCTCTCTATGAACTGCATTGAGCCTTGTTATTTTGAGGGGACTGTGGACTGAACATCTCTGGGTATCTTTGAAAGCCCCACTCACACTCTGATCTTCCCTTTCAAGCCAGCCCCTCCTGACACCTCATGTATTGGTTCTGCATGCTCCATTACTCCAATGCAGCACAGTGATAAGCAGAGGATAAAAAATACATTCTCTATTGAGAGGACTGTAAAATAAAGGAAAAAATAGTAATTCATTCTTTTCTAAGTACAACATTATTCTGTCCAAGGAGAATTCAGACACAGAATCACACCTAAACTTCACCGTGAGTTTCCCACTGGGGTTTCTGAAAGCACAGGTGAGTTGCAGGAGCAGCTGGGGAAGGTGTTGAAGACTTTCAGTGGCTCTTGGTTAAACAAGATAGGAAACAAAGCTGATAGGAGTACATAAAAATGTCAGTTTTCTTAAATTATTTGTAAGAGTTGACACCTTTTAATGAACACTTAGAAATTCACAATGAAAAAAGAAACAAAAATTATAAAAATTCATGAATCCTGTGAGATCCTGCTGCTCTTGCCTCTCACTCATGATGATTTGTCACATTTCTATTACTTTTGACATTATTACACTTATTTTTATCCCCGTCTAATGTTTGTCTCTTCTGCCATGGTATGTTCAGAGGTGTCTCAACTCATGTGTTGCAAATAGTTGTATGACAGAGAAGCAGCTCTGTCCCAACCACTGAGCAGCAAGATCACACTAAGAATCCTCCAGGAAGAGATGCTCACATGAAAATCAAGCAGCTTTTTGTTACATGCAGCTGGTGAAAGCAAGGAAGGGAATCTAGGCTAGCAACATGACCATGATTAATGGTTATTTTAGTAAATGCAATTTTGCAGACTAGAATGTGCGCTGGAAGCTTGTCAGCAAGGTGAGAGTTTAGGTAACAGCAAAAGATGAGATCAGACGGGGAAAATTTAAGAACCCTGCTAATAATTTTTTGGATAATAATTTCATAAAGTTTCTCAGAAAACTTTACACTGAGCATTGCCTAGAATAGTCAGGCAAGTTAGAAAGAGAAACATCAACAGCATATATAAATGGCAATGCTTCAGAGATTAGTGAATACGTACAAAGATATATGCACCTGCTGCTCTAGGAAAAATCAAGGAACTAAGGCATCAAGAGATATAAATCTTCTGATGAGCTATGCACTGCAGTGCACTAATCTATGTAGGGTCCTGTTAGTGGCAACGAAGTTCACAAAGATAGGAACACGTGCAGTCTGACAGCGACCTAAAGGGGACCCGACAGTAACTGGGTTTCATTTGGGCTTCCTCTCTTTGGAGAAAAGACCTGGGTTGAACTGAATTCCAATACAACATCACTTAGCTGAGTGATCCCTTTCTTATGAAGGTTGTAAAAAGTTTAAATACAAGTTTTGTTTCAAACCCATCTGTTTTTAAGTATGCAGGCTGGCACTTGCAAAAGTCCCATCAACTAAGGCTCATCTGCCTGCTTTGTGGAGCTCTCCTACATGCAAAAGCAACAGGAGTCTGTAGATGTTTCTTAAAGCATGAACATAATTCAGCAGTTCTTTTAGAGTACTTCACATGCTTTCCATTCATCTCTGTAGCACAGAGGCAGGTGGCACAACAGGCACACCATATTCCAATGAATTTTTGCACTTGGGTAAGGAAACCAGACTAACTCCTTCACACTTACTAGCCTAATTCCTTCACACTTCTCAAGCTGACACTGGATACACAGGTTTGGCAATGCTATTTATTTCACATGCTACACTGATATGGCTGGTATAAGTATCTCTACCCAGTCCATTATTTTCTTCCATCAGAAATCCTCTTCAACTTGAAATGATACAGAAAGAAGCCTTCTACTCTTCTTAAAATGACTGAAAAGACAGGCTTATGATACCCTTATTCATACCAAGAAATCTTTTTCATACTTCTATTTTGATATAATTCAGAATTCAACCAACATGACAGTTTTAAGAGTCAGAGAATCGCAGCATGGCTCCAAAAGGGAGTAAAATCAAACTACTGATGATTTCACTCAGTAGAAGTCA
This sequence comes from Cnemophilus loriae, assembly GCA_013397755.1. NCBI lineage: Eukaryota > Metazoa > Chordata > Aves > Passeriformes > Corvidae > Cnemophilus > Cnemophilus loriae. The sequence continues at coordinate 227,103 of VZTF01001118.1, forward strand.
CTTATAAAGGCAAAGAGCAGAAGGAGCCTCTTTGCACATTCTGAAGTGATTTCTTAAAGACTTCTTAATCAATTAAATACTGTACTTTAAAAAACTTCATTTCAAACCATGAGAAAATAATATACAGATTATACAATTTCATTAATTTACTACTAAATTGGATGTCTTCAGAACTATTAAAAGCCCTTCAGCAATTTCACTGTCTTTTCCAGGCTGAAAGTATGCCTTTGACATCAATACAGAGAAAACAGATGGATAAAGTAATTATAAAAAAGAGCAACATGATGCTATGAACCAGTTTGTCACAGTTTTACTAACAGACTGGAAAGCATAGGCAGAAGAGTGGGCTGACAACCAGCAAAGCTGTGTCAAAGTGCCCCCAACCCTCCAAACAACCCCCTGTGCCCCTCCTGTAGGAAGATACAAACTGACAAGGAAGGAAAGAGCAATGACAAAATTAGAGTAAGCATGCAGGACATTTAAAGATTAGAAAGACCTCTGAAAGAAAATAGTGACTGTACATGCCAGAAATCAAGGGAAATATTTTTGAAGGGAAATGCGAATCAACGCTTGGATTATTCTGGCATATTTGTCTGATAACTTCCGTAATTTTTATACAGAATAATTTCATGATTTGACAGAAACAAAACATACAGCTGAGAGTTATGGGCTCAGATAAAGAGAATTTCTCTGAGCTTTGGATTCTGTTACAGGAGGACAATCTCTCTAAGGAAGCCAGTTCAATCAGTTCATAGAGTTTAAACTGCCCTGAAAGGCGAGTTAACACACCTGGCTCCAGGCTCACTCGGCTACAGAGGTTTATAACACACAGGAGGGCACACAGCCCAGCTGACTCCAGTCCACTATTTTATCTTTTTTGCAGCTTGCAAAGTTATAAAAAGCTGATTAAATTGTCCAACCTTCACAAAAACAGGCCATCTTCAACTACTAGAAAGCTGATCATCCCAACAGGTGTGTGAATTTGGGACTGGAAAACTCTACGGGGAAATATGGGTTTGGGATACCAAAAGATATACAAGATTATCTTCCAAAGGCTGATTTTTTTCTCTTTAGGTTTTCTCCTGCACTCATGCTGCACAATTCCAAAGTTTAGAGCCTTTGCAGAGGTTCAGGGGATCTAGGAAGGGGATAGGAAAATGAGAAGAAAGACAGAAACAGGCCATCTGCATGCAGCAGCAAAAAAAGGATCCATTAAACCTAGGAGAAGCCTACCTCCAGTCTTCCAGATTAAATGGAGGCATAGACTGCACTCTAGGAGCAGTTGGAGCAGTGTTACTAGCAGACTAGAGCAGAAAAGAGAAGGAAGACAGTGAAAGAAAGGGGCCGCCCCAAAGACACGCATATTTCCTTGTATACTTCAAAGGTTAATCTTGTCACAAGAAGTTTGTGAAATCAGAGCCCACAAAAATTTGGCTTTTACAAAAAAATTATTATTACAGCAGAATAACCATTACATTCAAAATAATGGATATTTGTACAAAAGTAGAGTCATACAGTCAGCAGTGAACAAAAATAGGAAAAATACCTCTTCAAAGTACTGTCAGAGGAGCATTTTGTGATGACACAACCCATAGCTAAAAGATGTGGTACAAAACGAAGAGTTGAGTCCAGCAAGGAGAAGAGAAACTAGATTGGGGTAATAACAACTCTGAGAAACTCATATGCAGACTAATGCAAAGCACAGAATTGTTAAACCCTTTGCTACATCAGCTGACCTTCATCTTCACCATTATACAAACAAACCCCTTCTGTTACTGGTGTTTGGTATTTCTCTGTGGATCTGGCACACTGGGAAGCAATTTCAGGAAGTGCACTTTAGAGGAGCGTACAGCAATTTTCTCTCCAGGTAGTTTAACGTTAAAATGCAGGTTTGTTCATGTATTCTTCCACTGTCTAGGAAACAAAAAAAAGAAACAACTGATGCATCATGGAGTGGTACAGTAATATTCATAGAAACCCTCTTGTCCTCTTTCAGGGCAGCTGTAGTTTTGCAGGAAATTAGATCAAATTGATTAAAATGCAGAAATAATTCTGCTTTAAGAACATGTAACAGTGTGGTTTAAAATCTGACGTTTAAATCATGCCATAGCACAGCTGTGGCTAAACTCATCATGCCAGTGGGCTCTGCACACAGTGGCTGAGTTTCATGTGCTCTGGGCAGACCACTGTGGAAACCTGCTCGACTCCCACAGCATGTCCCAAGCAGGTTCTACCACTACTGCTCCCTTCAGGATTGTGATGGATCTTTCCGAGAAAAAAATGAATGAAATCCACCACATTCAACTGCTTTTGCCGTTCCTGGCTCAATGGTACCCATTACATTCCAAGTTACAAGAGAATTCCTGCAGGGTTCTGAATAACGGTTACATATCTGCCCTGCAGAAAAACTACACAGGTGCTTCTGAATGAAAGCAGAGTTTGCAAGCACATACTCTTTCCAATTTTAAATGTTAACAGTAGGTCATGTTTCCAATGTGTTAGTGAAACAGGAGACTTTTCTGTATTTATATATACATATATATACATAAAATATAACCTTAGATTATGTTCTTATATTAAAGAAGTATCTTAGATACATCTTAAACTATTTCTTAGTAAACTCTAGCAGTTAAACTGCAAGAGAGCAACAGCTTTATATAAAGAGCCTCCAGACGATTCCAAGAGGGTTGAATTGAAAGCTTATGTAACTGCACTGTTGTACCTGTTGAAACTGAACGTAAGACACACTTGGATAATTAAGTACCAGAAGTGCTTAGCTGTGTTTTCATCTCCTGTCAAACACGGAAGACGTAGGAAGATGAGGTGTTTGCCTTTTGTCCTCCTCTGCCTTACCTCCTGCAACATGTCAGAGTCTTCCATGGCTTTCACTGCAGTCTTCTTTGAAGTCTCTTGTACTTCTCCACCAATTATAAACTCATCAAGAATAAAATAAGCTTTTTCAAAATTAAAGATAATATCCAGCTCGCATACCTGCCAAGAACAAAAGGCCACAACCACATTTAAATCAATTTTAGAGTATAAGAAGCACCACTGGGCCAAAAGCTGTTGTGATGATCAAATATCCTCAGCATATGCACCCTGTTGCAGGTAGCAGCATGAAGAAACAAACTGCATGTTATGTAATACTGAAGCTTCTGCACATATTCTCTCCACATATACAGACTTACAGCAAAGATATTCCACTTATAATAAGTTCGTGCTGGTTGTTAGAGATCAAAGCTGACTTCCTGGCCCACTAACCTTATCACAGGTCCTACATAGCCCTTTTACTACAGGTTACATACATTCAGTTTCACAGAGCAAGACAATTCCCCACTCAGCAACAGCCACCAACTGCTTTTTAGTTTTGAGGCAGTACAGACGCGAGTCATTGCACACTGATTTAACTAAGATATGAATTAAGATAGCCAGGATAATATCAAAAATATTCATAGAAAAGATGGGTCTCTTGTAGTCTCTAAAGACTTACTGAAAGACTTATCTGGACCTTCTTCAAGTCTTTTCTTTAAAAACACACTGACTTTACCTTTTACCTCTATGTTCTTAATTGTTACACAGTATTACGAGACAAACAAAACCAGTATATCTGAAGACGTCAGGAGAGAGAATTAAAGTACTTCAACCTGTTTTGAGTTTTTAAAATAATTTTTCCTGAAGCTTTCCCCTCAAATTCTATCCCAAGACAGACATACAAAGCATCAAGATTAACTCTGGGCAAGTGGATAAAAGATGGAAAAACAATCTTATGATCATTTCAGCACCATTTTATAAAATACTCTAATAATTAATTTCATTCTGGATTGAGAGCACCTGCAGGGCAAGTGCAGCAGATGGAACACGAAGCAAATCAGCTGCACATAATTTTGTTTATCAGACAGGAATGAGTTCATGGGAGAAAGTGAAACCTACATTTCCAAAGTATCTGTCCAGGAGCTCCACGTATCGATGAACGACCTCTAGTGTCAGGAGCTCATTATCCTGGTCTTCTATTGCACAGCAGAAATACAAACTAGCATACCTAGGGAAACAGAGGCAAAAACATGGCAGTGAACAGCTGGGAGCTCAGTGCTCTGCTCATCTCTTAGAGGTCATTCACACAACAGTTAATTCCTATCTAGTCTCTAAAATAAACATATTCTTTCATTCTTATAGTATCCCAGAGAACACTTTAGAAGATCACATGATTTAAACAAAGTATTATTTTAGTTAGAAGAACCAACTCCATCCTTGGTCAAGTGGGACACCTATAACCCCGGACACAAAACAGGCAATAAATCAGTAGTAAGTAGTACTTTCAGGTCTCCTCCACCTGCCGCAAGAGCACTACAGTAAGTGGAGTTAATTAAACTGTAGGACAAGCTACCCCTTCTAATTGAAAAATAAAAATAAGGCAAAAATAAAGGTGAAAGGAGTTACATCTAAGCAAGTCTGCTGGCTGTCAAATGACAGTGTTTTACATAGGACCAGAATGCATGAAACTGCTTAGACCAAACAAGCTTTGTAACTAACTTGCACCAAAACTTCATGTTTAAACCAACCCAAGATCTATTCAGCTTGCTGATGCTGTGGCTGTAGGCCAACTTGTCACAACTTCTGGTCAGATGTTTGTACCCCTATCTTCACAGCATGGAACTCAATTTTTGCTAAATGGGAGATGTTTAATTTACCCAGTGTAATACACATTAAGGCTTTTGTATTCTACAGCTTTAGGAGAACAAACAGGCAGTTAGCATCAGGCATCATGTAACTGGGGACCAGTGATTTCTTTGGAAAAGGAAATGGAAATTAATACTTTCCAGAGCAACAAATACTTCAAAAACAAAATCTGACAAAATTATGAAAGTGCCTTGGAACAGTTCCCGCAACCTCCACAGCTGATAAAACCCAGCACACACATCTCAGCCAGGCTACCCTAGGGAATCTGAAGGAGCAGTGAAGTCTAAAGCTTTCTGAACACTAATACTTATTAGGTTACTCCTGTTTTTCTCACTTGACAGACCGTACAAGTATTTTGCACCCCACAATTACCCTGCTGGTTTGTCCAGGGACACTGCCTTGTTATACCCAGATTGCCAATGGCAGGCTCCTAACTCAGCCCAGCACCATGAGTGTTGTTTGCTGCTTTTCTTCAAGTGAGTCTTTATTTGTCTTCTTCTAGTATGTGTTATTCATATGAATAGTGATTATACGTTCTTACAAAATTACTCACACCTTTTGTAAACAAGCTTGAGGTCTTTCCAGTCAACAAAACTACTTGTTTTTTGATTGCGAGACAAAATAATCTGAACAATTTCTCGAATGATCTTTTTCTTCTCTTTATCAGGTAGCGTCGTGTACCATTTCTGAAGCCTTAACTTCCCCTGCCGACTGAACAGCAGTATAAAGTGTATCTAGAGTAAACAAAGCAACATGGTTAACACCAGGGCCATGGCTGGGTAAGAGCATTCCTCTGCCTGGCACCAGAAATCCAAGTCTTGGCCACACATCTTCAGCCCTGGCATGATGGCTGGACATGGTGTCAGTGAAGTCTGGGGGAGGATCAGCAGGGGAAAGATCCCTCCTCTGTCCTGTTTCTTTCCCAGGCAGCTCTCCCCTCCCTGTGACACCTCTTCCCTAGGTCAACCCTTTACATCCTCTCCTACCCATCCTCCTTACCTTGTGCAAAGAGCAGCTTTGCTTCCTTTTATGTCCCTGCCCTGGGGTGAGGAGCATCACCACTTTGCAGCGGTGAGAAGAGGGCACCATCCCCTCCTCCAGCAAAATCAGATACCTCAGCGAAGGGAATAAAGACTTACCCACAACAGGAGTAGGGAAATCAAGATCAGTGTAGCAGAAGACTAGAAATATAAATACTGAGATAGTAATCGTAATCACTAACTCTGATATTGTACTATTTCAGCTCACAAAGCAGCAGGTTCCTAGAAGAGGCAATAAGGGGCAGAAGAAACCTGATTTGGAAAGGAAGCTTGACTGGTTTTACTGAAGAAATCACGATATTATGAAACTCAGACGACTGTAATGACAAAGGACACACCTCGGTGAGTGATACTGTATTAAATAAAGGACAATATCTACACTTTTCTAAAATTTCAACTTTAAAGCTAGTCATAACTTTGTAAAGTCTGACCTATGATTTTTTCTTGCTTAGCACAAGCAGTATTACTGAAATACATAAGAGCCAGCTTTAAATGCCAGTGGGGCCTTGGGAGAAAAGTATCAATTCACATTTATACAAATACTACTAGTAGCAGGTTAAAATAACCGACTGTAGCGTATATTAGCAGTACAGTAACTCATTCACCCAGAGCATGAAAATGGCTTTCAGAAAGCAGGGTATCACTTTGAGGAAACATCCTTCTCCAACAGGACATTCTCTGCTAAATGGAAAAAAACCCCTATAAACCCACCTAGCAGGGGGATAGAGATGTTTTTAATGGCTGAAGACATCTGAACTGCCCTATTCTTGCCAGGCATCCTGATTGCTGTTCTCACCAGTACCAATACCAGGACCCAGGGATTTGCAGGAACAATGTCTAAGCGTTGTCACATCCATGTGCTTGATGACAAGTACACTGCCAGTTGTCCATACAGTGACTGGTGGCTCCCCCTGATCCTGAGGGGGCCAGGGAAAAGCACAGGAGCCTCACTTTCCTCACTTGCTCCCAATCCTTGCAAAGCCCCGATCCAGCAGGTCTCTTACCACATCCCTCACCATTAGCCTAACCTTATCCTTCCTTAGAGTTTTTCAATCTACACCCTAATCCCTTCTGCGCCTTGTTTCTTGTTCCAGTTTATTGCTGTACCTATACTTCATCGCTACATTTCCACAGTGAAGATTATAAAGTTAATGTTCACAATCACTATCCAGATGACAATGCAGATTTCTGTGAAGATAAAATCATTCCACACTCTGGTAAAGTCTGAACAGAGAAGCTTCTACATAAAAGAAAAAAAAAGGAAAAGCTACTGGATTTTAAACAAAGCATTCATTCATAATTCAGAACCATTCTCTAGCTACTGAGTTGCATAGTTAGAGATAAGAGTTCTGACTATACTGAAAAAGACTTCAAATGTGGAATCATTTTAGGGAAAGGAGGACTGTTTTAGTCATATGTGTCTGTGGCAGGATCTGCTGCTGCAAATAAGGCTCTTGCCATTGTTAGTCTAATGTGCTTGATAAAATTACAAGGATTTTGTAGCTGCTTTGTGTTGAGTCCTGTAATACTCTCCAGACAAGCTTGCTAAATAAATACAAGCATGCTGCTGGCAGGACACATGGCCTGATTACAGTGAAGAGCAAAGCACCATAGTTTTGCCTTCCTCTGTTCATATTACCAGCTGGGTTTTGACATGGGAATCTTCCAGGTGCCAGGGTTACCCCTTCCCAGGTGATGTAGGGACAGCACTCACTGTTCATACACTTGCCCACCGAGAGCAGCTGGCTGAATGAAAGGCTATTTTGCTTGCTGCACAGCACATTAACTCCAAAGCCCTTGTAAAGATGAGGGTGTTTTGAAAAGCAGAGCATAGGTTCCACAGATAAGAGCAGCAGGTCAGCAGGAGTCCATCTAAAAGCCATTGGGTATAGGTAGCAGCTATCTGATAAACAAATTTCTAAAAATAGGGTGAATCATCAGATAGGAGACGATGATCAGATTTGACTGAAAATGCAGGGAATGAGTCAGTGAATCTCTATCAAAAGTTGACAGCATGTTCAGCATAAAACTGTGAGTTTTGTGGCATCCTTTGCCTGCAGTGTTTCAATAGGAAAATAAAATGAAGAGGTATTGTGGTTTAGGGTCAGCTGTTGGACCCAAGAGACCTAAAACCTGTGTGCCTGCAAGTAATACACATACATGTCCAGAAGTGCAACCTTATGCCTCTCAAAGGTTAAATACCAACAAACCAGGGAATCACTGTGAATATTACCACCGCTTTCTGCCAGTTAGTTACTTCAGGATGTTATGCTCCACCCATAGGAAAGTGAGCTGCTCTCCACTTAAAACTTCTTTGAGAACTCCACTGTTTCTTCTACACATGCAGTTGATGTCTCACCATCACTTTCATGAGCCGAGGCAATGTTCTTTGCAATCCAGAAAATATCCATTAATGCTCCTAAATGCATCTACATTCATACACAACCTCCAAGAATCTCATTGTTTTGGTCTCCTGTCCCACACTGTTTCATATGCAGACTACAGCTGTGTACCTCACATGGCAATTTTATTATTACAGAAATATACACAGCTACAAAATAGGTAGAGCCTTTACTGTAGCACAATTCTAATTTTACAGTCTGCAGCAAAATAGTGCACCCTCAAGCCTAGGTACATATCACTGGCCAGCTAAGAACTACTGCAACAAAACAACATATTAGAAAGTTGCAGGTACTTAGAAGCAAAAATATTGTGTGGGGGGTTTCTCCTCTTTTGGTTCTTCTTCCTTTTTCTAATTTCTCAAGCCCCTTCAATCTGGGGAACTCTGTAGGAGGTAAATAATACATTCTTAAAAGGTTAAATGGCTTTCAGCATTTTCAATTTCAACATCCAATGCTGTTCCATTCAGTTCAGCTTTGCTCTGCCCAGCCCCACTGTCACGACACAACACATACCTTACTCTCATGGCTCTGTTCATTGCATCCCACTGGAAAGACTCTGATGCATCAATAAACCTGGACATGTTGAAGTACTGCACAAACACAAATCTAACAGCTCATCTGTTCCTTGCTCCTTGACTGTGAAAACATATTTGCTTTCCTATAGTGCTGATGACAAGACAGATGTCAAGAAATTTTTGGTTGGTTTTCAGCAGCCAAACTGCAAATAGAGGTAGATTATCCTGCAATGCTTCACTCATCTTTAGAAGTTCTAATTCCAGAGGAAAACAAAGGCAAATGACTTGCTACAAGGAGAATACCTTAGAAAACAGGGTGTTTGGTTCCCTTTCTCACCATCTCAGGGCATGCTGGTTGTGACTAACAATCACCAGATCCAGGGGCGATGCCAGAGGGAATTTTTAGGTCCTAGACTGAGTGGGTTGGGATGAAGAGTACAGTTCCTAGGAGAGCATCGGCTTCCTTCACATGTGGAGTCTGTGGAGACAAGCTTTGGTCTCGGAGCTGAGAGTAATTTTATTAGCTTGTTTTACTGAATCAGACCCAACCACCCACAGCACTGTGCAAAATGACCTCCACAAACGTCAGTAAGTAACCCAAATGACTGCATTTTCTATTTGTAGGCTATTGGAAAGACAGTTTGTTGGGGTATTTTTTAGATCAAGCATTTAAACCAGATTTCTAAACTTGAACTCTATCCCCTTCTCATGCATCTCTGAATCAATTGCAGCAGTAAGTTACTTAACAGGTTGGAAAATTATGGGGCCTTCTCTTCTACCAAGATCTACAGAACTGTACCAGGATAAAAACCAACATGCTTAGTTTCAGGGCTACAAAAAAACCAAATGCTAGACGTTGACATGAAATAATTTACCAATAAATAGAATAGACATCAAAAATGGAAAATACAGAAGGTTTGCACATTCATGAACAGCAAATACAAGAGAGACAGATGAAACTAACACACACTGTGATTTCTTTCCACCTTCCTTGGGAGACCTTTCCCTCCTTTAACTAATGGGCTGTAATAATCTGATAAGCAGCTCACCCAAGCTTGTCTTCTGGACTGTTCCCTGCCAGGACTGCAGGTCCCCTTTGGTGCAGCCTTCCCCAGTATTTGGCCATTATACACTTCAGACAGATCAAACACATTACAACTGGCTCGCTGGCTTCAAACTCGGATCTCCTTTTTGCCTTTACAGAGGGTTTAAAATTTAACCTAATCTGCAACAATTAGTACAACTGTCTAAAGGGCTGCATTCCACTACATACACAACAAACCACGTGCAGGGGTAGCAGATAAAAATGAATGTACGGGAAAGGGGCTTTCCTGGCTTTCCTTTCCCAGAGTAATTTCTCCAGTTTACTGTTCAATAACACAAACATGTAAAAGATGCCCCATTTCTTCCTGCAAGGTGAACTCCAGGAGTGTGCAACAGGCTCTAATTCACCTTACTGTGGGAAAGAAGAACATGCACTAGAACTGCTTCTCCTCCTCCTCTAATTCAACCTGCATAACATTTGCTGACTGGTTTCAAACCTCTTCTGTGGCATCTGGCTGCTCCATGTCCCTGGGGGAGAAGAGGAGGATAGAGATGGGAACACTACAAGGACCCTCAGGAGAGGGAAGGCAGAAGAGGAAGACTCAGAAAAAAAGAGCAAAGAATCCTTCTCTTTCCTATCTGGGTGTTTGGTTGGGCAAGGATTTGCTTGGTGAGGCAGCTCTGTCACTCCAGCAGCTCTGGGGTTCCACTCTTCTTCAGCTGCAACCTCTCCAAATTCGGTTAAGGGCCCCTCCAAAATCAAAGCCACCTTTATAAAACGCACACCTGAAATTCACATGCAAGTAAAATTTGCAAATTAGGAGTTGCTATCCTTAAACAGACATCTTGGCAGAGTGCAGAAACTTTCAGCTTTCCTTAAAAACTTTCTGTAGGGCAACAGACAATACAGGACATGCTAATCAATGCAAATTCCCAGACCACATAAAATGGGAAGTGGGATGAAAATCCAGACCTTCAGCTGCCAACAGAAGCCTGGGGAAAACCAGACTGACTGGCTGTACCTGGTGGTGACTTGCTATGAAAAAGTTCTTTTTTAACTTATTCTGATTCCCCTGAAGTCTGCTTGATCTGCTTCCACTGTTTTAGTCTAGCTGAGTTCATATTCTGCTTCTCTCTTATTATTTTTCATTCTTTCCTCTGATATGAAAGAATCTATTTCCCAACACAGACAGTTGTCCAAATGTTTTTATCAGCATTTATTTTTACATCACAACTGAAAATGAACAAAACCTACTTTCATTAAATTTTTTCTTTTAAAAAATATGAACATTCACATTATTCCAGCCATTAGCTTTTTTTTTCCTAATCTCCAAAACATTTCAAGAATAAAACATTCCTTTTAGTTTTTGCTTTGTTTAGTGGGTTGTTTTGTTTTGGAGGTGGGGGGAGGAAAGTAAATACTGAAATTTAAAAAAATTCCAGCTATACTGTGAACACAGTTGGTTTGGAATGCCAGGCGTTGAGGGGGAAATGAGAAAGATGTACTGAACAGACAACAATTGACCTATTCACAATCTACTCACATCAGGAGAAGACAGAATACCTCTGCACTCAAGTAGAGGTATTTTGGTATTCTGCTGTTACATGAAATCCCATCCTGACCTTTAATACACACTCTAGGGTTTCACTTCTAAAGCAAATATGTAAAATTCAGAGCAAACTACTTTATTAAAAATATTAACTCCCTTACTTGTTTACTCTGTCACTAAAACATTTATTCACAGCAGCACAGGAGCTGACAGATGTTTGTTAAATACTGTTGGCTCTCAGCGTTAAAATTTAAAACATGTACTTAGTCTGCATGATGTAAGCAAATAAGAGAAAAGAAAATATGCACAAACCCAGTAACACAGAAATGCCGAAGCAGGGTATTGCTGCCTACCTGGCACAGGATTCTTCCTCACTTAAATCTCCATTAGGAACATTTCTGAGCAATTTCCCCTAAACAATACATCCAAAGTCCATGCAATAAAAGCTGTGCCAGATCATTACAGGCACACGTGACCATAGTTACACATAGATTTTATGCTTTTCATGATGCAGAAGTCACCCTTATCTTATTACTAAATATTTTAAATGGACCAGCACACCAGCATTTTAAGGATATCTATAACATATGGTATCGATCCAGACAGCAAAAACCTTCTTGATAGCCTCACTTGAGTTAAAGAAAACTATAATCACAACAGTATAGCTGAGCTCAAGCTGCTCACTTCTGATCCCTACCTAAGGACCAGAAAACAAAGCTCAAGGAGCTTTCTAAGTACCCCATAAGTGCCCAAGCTCCCTCCAGCTCTGCTCCTGCTTATCGCTACATCCAGCGGGTCGAGTCCTCCCGACCTTGGCACGTTCCTCATAAACTGATGACATTCCTGCCCCAGTGTTGTCCCTACAGCACAGGCATGCCTGTGCCTCCTCCTCACAGGCTGGGCTGTCCCACCAACAGCGACGCAGGACTTCCTGCACTGCTCTGGAGAGCAGACCCAGCACAGCTTTCCAAAACAGCTCCAAAGATGCAGGCAACGGCATCCTGTTTCTACAGAGGATAATTACTCTCAATTTTCTTAGATTTTTACTCCTGCTAGTGGAATTACTCCGGTTTTCAGGTAATAAGCAAGCACAGACCCAGGCTGGAGTTCGCACAGAAGCTGCCTCAGGCTCTGCCACAGGAGAGCAGGCCAGGGACTGCAGCACAGCCGTGGGAAGCAGCCACACCACTGACCCTTCAGTGCCGGCCAGGGGACAGACACAGCACGGATGCGAGCTGGCTGAGCTCACAGAAAGCAGCAGTTTGAAAAGATTTGAAACAATTATTAACTAGGTAATCACATCCCGTCTGCCTCCTAGGCTGGGCTCTTAGAGGTGTTTTTATTTGCTTCCATGTTTTTGGGAGGCAGAGGACACCTTCGTTAGGTTACTACAAGGAGGAGAGAGGGAGAGGCTGAACAAGCTGCCAAGAGCTATCGCTAATTCGCTACAACCCCAGCGTACTTTACAGGCACAAGAAGCTATTTTTCCAGTCTATTCCTTGAACTCCTAGTGAAGAAATAGAGCTAAAATCTCACCCAGTGGATTCCAGCAAAAGGTGCAGCTCTTTTAGTTTCATTTCCACTTTGCCTTATCAGTTATTTACAAAGCCCTGCTACATGAAGGCACTGCAGTGCCCTTCCCTTCCCTCTAACCTCTCTAGAAGCAAAGTTTAAAACCTTCGCTCTGGGACAGGGCAGGCACACCAGAAGGTGACAAGCTAACCTAGCTCCTCAGGCAGCTGACAGACACTGCTCCAGCCTGGGGATTCCCATGTCTGGTGAAACAGGAACGGTGCAGGTTGGCACCAGCCTCACCACCATTCCTCCAGCTCCCAACAAAGATGTTCACAGAAAACCTGAGCTCAAAAGGACCAAAGAGACATGTGATTCAGATCATGTTTATGACTCTGAAAGAGCATAGGATAATTTCTGAAAACACCAAAGCATTTAATTCAGGCATTTTCAATTGAGAAATTCTCAATTTTTCCTTTTAAAATGGCATTTTTTCATCAAGGTAAAAAAACCAACATGGATTGAACCTAAGAATAAACATAAAAGAAGCAGCCACTGTTTACAGAAGGAAGGGCCAGAGCAGAGAATCTCACAAAATGGTTCAAAGGTTGGCCCAATATTCAGCCTCTAGAATGAGAAAGAACCACAAATTCATTCTGCTATTTATCCAAGTCTTGTCATGAGACTTGAAAGAAAGGAAATGCCTGAGGTACTGCCTCTTTCCCATCCCATCTCCTGAGCCCAGAGGCTGTTGAGAACTTCATGCAGCCCTTCCCATGGCTTCTCTAGAGCTCAGAGCACACAGGCATCCACCCAGCCCTTCACCTGCTCTCCTTCCAGCACATAGCCTTGAACAACAAAGGCATAACATGGTACATTTCTGCATTTTACTCAAACAAAGGTGCGTCTGTTTCTCATTCCTTTGTGGTTTATGCCCATCACTTACCCCAGGGGACTAAACAGAGGATGGTGACCACAGAGCTCCTGTGTTGGTTAACAAGCCACTGAGAACTGCAGGTGTCTGAGCAAAACCAGCTCCAACAGCAAGCAGCAAGGCAACAACAGGCATCTACCGGCTAGTGAAGAGGGATTTTAATGTCCTCCCTAACAAAGAAGAGCAGATGGACCTCCTACATAAACTCAGCAAGCTAGAGAAGAAAAAAATACTGGTACATAGAGTACCTGGAGTTATGTCTGTAAAACTGAGAAACACACATCAGGACATTCCAGGCCAGAAAGGCACGTCTGGCCAGAAAAGAACGCCAAGCTTGCCTTCAAACACACAAATGTAAATTGCACCTTCCCATCCTACCCCAATGCCTCTGCATGCTGTATTCCTACTCCCAAACAAAATGCCATGCTTGCAGGACTGGATCTTGCAACTCCCTCTCTACATTGCAACATCTGCAGAAATGCAAAGGCCCAGGGGTGGCTACTCAAGAAAGCACAGAGCCAACGCAGCCAAGAAAATGCAGATGACAGCCTGCAGGAATAGGACAGTAGGGAAATGAATGGGCAGGGATGGAAATTAGTAGCTGGGCACATGCAATACAGACAGAATTCTTTTCACATGAGCAGTATTGTTTTAATTTAGGCATCACTAGCAAGACCACGACTGGCTCACAGAAATGCCTGACGTGGATGCCAAAGAATAAATCTTGCAAGTATTTCAGGGAGGGGCAGCTCTATCTGCCCTCCTTGACTCACCAGTTTTCTCAGTACTTTCATAATTTTGTCCTTTTGCTGCTCTTGCAGGTAACTGATGGCTTCAGAAGGTCCATGGGACTGTTCATAAAGCATGGGATTTGAAGTAACTAAAGACACGGAAAAGCAGCAAAATCTGTCATTTTCTTGCCTCATGACAGACCCAGCTGCCCATTATCCCTCCAGCCTTCTTCCTGCACTTGCCTACCCTAAATGCCATGGCTTTCTCTAAAGCCCTCTAGGCGCTCCACATCCAGGTAAATCCTGGCTCTGAGACATGCCTGCAGTTTCTTTATTTGTGAGTGAAAATATAGATATATATTTTAAAAAGCTAATATTATTATATCACTGATTATTAAGCAAATAATCAGCAGATGATCTATCATAACATTTCTTTTGCTTTCCAGAAATGATCTTATTACCCAGAGACAGTAAAGTGTGCATGGCAATTCCTGCACAGCCTGAGTGAGCTCCAGTATTAAACAGTGACAATATGTAATGGTCATGAGCACTCAGAGGAGGAACATCCAAAACCGGCAAGTCAGAGATTACACGCTTCCAAAGAAGCACCCTAAGAACATTTTTCCTCACAAATCCCACAAAATGCTGTTCTAAAGTCCAACTGAATGACAGGGAGTAATGGAATGCCAGATTATGGATCAGCCCCTGAGCTGTACTCTGATCTAAGCAGCTTCCAGAAGGGCACAGCATAAGGAACAGGGCATGTGTAAAATCACTCTGGTAGTCCTGTCTCCAAGGATCTCAGGTTTAAGGATTCAGGGACAGAAACTACATCCAGATGACCCACCTGTGGCCCCATCCTCTATGAACTGCCTAACTACTGGGACACCCACA
Organism: Cnemophilus loriae; assembly: GCA_013397755.1. Taxonomy (NCBI): domain Eukaryota; kingdom Metazoa; phylum Chordata; class Aves; order Passeriformes; family Corvidae; genus Cnemophilus; species Cnemophilus loriae. The sequence goes on from VZTF01001118.1 coordinate 242,402, forward strand.
GCACCCTCAGGAGTGGATTGAAAATAGTCATCTACACTGTGTGAAAAAGTATCCCCATTTGTTTCTTATACATATAGTGCCTAAAAATTTCACAGGATGTACCCTGACTCTTTGTGTAGCAACCAATCCTTATAGTGTTCATGATTTCATGTGATTCTATCACTTCCCCTGCAGTCACCTCTTTCCAAGCAGCAAAGTCTGTCAACTCAGGATATTCTAACGGGATGCCATTCCATTGCCATTATGTACTACCACAGCAAAAGATAAATTAAAGAATACCACATTAACTTGTTTTGTCATGTAGCATAAGAACTGCTGCCTTGAAAAACAGAATAATTTATTTGTCATTTTCTCTCCTCTCATCTGTTCTATTCTGTTGCCCTTCTTGTCTTTCAGAGGTAAATGCCTAGAGGCAAAGTACATTGTCTTTGTGAGGCCAATATACAGCTGTATCATGAGTGGAAAATAAGCAGTTATTCTCAGAACTGTAAATAGTAAATTCTGTGCAGCATTGAAAATATCTTTTGCAGATCTACGTCCATTTTAACAATTAAAGGCATTGAGAGTGTTGGTGAGATCAACATTCTGAAGAGCTGAGAGTTCATTTCCAAACACTAGGCAGGTGTCAGCAGCTGCAGTCACAGCAACTAATATTTCCACTCCAGCTTCTAGATCAATGACTGGTTATCAAATGTCTTGCTAAGTGGAAACAGTGCTTGCCAACTCCTTTTCTATTCAGGCCAAGTACATTTTTAGAGCCACTGTGCTCAATGGGATTCTTTTGATCTTTCTCCAGGGTTTCAGATCATGCCCACAAGTACTAATTTGTCTCCCTGCAGTGATGAGTAGCACAGGTAGGAGGGAATCAGACCCTTTACTATACAGGCACCAATTCTGCAGTCAGAGCTACGCAAGCAGAGCCCTGTATTTATTCACGGAAGTAATGTTGATAACACTGAGGCAGCAGTAGGATTGAGCTGTTGCAACACTTACAGGCACAGGAGACTACAGCAACACATGTCCTTGGGGAGACTTGTTTTTTTCCCCTCTGTGCTCTCTCCCCACTCTTTGACTTTGTTGAGACAGCAATCCTTCATGACATGTATCTCTGCTGCACCCATATATGTCAGGAAGCAGAATTTAGTCTTTCTGAAAAGTTTTTTTAAAAAAACAAGTCACAAAGCAGAAGCTGGGCATGAAAGCTGTGTTTCTCAGGTGGATATGAAGTCAGCTTTGCTAAACAGACTCTTCCCTGAAACTTGCCTGGAAATCTGCAAGAGAGCAAACAACTGGAACAACCTTCTTGCTAAGACATGGTACCATTTGCACAAGCACCTTTAATTCTATCTCAAAACACAGAAAAAGGTGGCAAGCACAACCCCGTCATTTCAAAACAGAAGAACCAGTCTATGGAAAGTTTAAATGACCTGTTGAAAGTGCATCACTCGTGAGTCTGGATAAAGCTTACTCTTGGTTTGTAACCCAGCAAACCCTTATTTCTTGACTCATAACCCAGTGTTAACAACCCCTTTCCAGAGACTGGATGACAGAGGAATTTAAAGCAAGAGTTCCCTGACAAAGGCACTATTTAATCAGCACCAGATCCACAAGAGAAGAGCAGGGTAAGGCTGACAGCACTACCATAATGCAGTAACACCAGCAAGTGTTTGTACTGCAGCATCAAAAAAGGAAAAATAAAATTCTTACTTGTAAGAATGCACACTCACCTTGTAAAATTCTAACCATCAACACAGCAGCCAGTCTCCAAATCATCAATAAGCAGCACTATTGTAAGCAGTGCTCCCCTGGGACCACTGTGAGTGCTCTGAAAACTGGCATTTGTCAAGTGCACGCATCAAAGAGAGTTCTGAGATCAGATTCCCTGAAATCAGCTCCCATATTTACTGACCTTCAAGTGCAAAATAGGAACTCCAGTTGTTTACATACGCTTTACCAGAGGAAAGTGGGTATGTAGGGCTGTCTCAGGGTGTAACCAGAAAAGTTACGTCTCTATGGGGACTTAACGTGAGGAGACTGCATTGCCGTCTGTAAACTCATTACTGTGCTTATTTTATATGCAAATATAATGACAGGTACACCTTTCTAAATACAGGAGACTAACACATATTTAGCATTCTGGCTAAACCACTGAAGAGAAACAACAAAGCTCTGCCTTTGAGGATAGACACAAACAGCACTTGGCCTCCACTGAAGGAGTTGAGAGACTTCTGTTCAGCTGCATTGCCAGTAACTGGTATTACAGGTGCACACAATGGGCAAATTGTGCAAGACAGCAGCTCGGGGCATGCCCGCAGAACCTGCCTCAAGCCTGAATTATCAAGCAGTGAGATGGCTTCTCTTTTAAGAGGCATCATTGACCATGTCACTACTTGGGAGCCTGCAGTTCCCCCTGGGGAGAATCTAACCATTGCTCTCAGGATGCTGGCCATCATGCTTAAGAAAAGAAAGCATCCACAGCAACCTTTTCTGATTTCAGCACCACCACCAAGCACAGCACTGGAGAGGCAAAAGATCTCCAGGCCCGGACCCTGCCCGTCAGCCCTTTAACCTGAAGGGCTGCTTCTTTTTCCAAGCTCAAACAAGCCACTGCCAGCCCTGAAGCCGGGTCGCACATGACTCGTGACCGAGTCTGGTGTCCGATATCGACTGGTGACCGACAGACAAGAACAGAACCAGACCAATGCACTCTCTCGCAAATGCATTACCGGATGGAAAGGAGCAGCCAAATCCCAACAACCTCCATTAGACCCGGCAGCAGAGCAGAAGCACCCGAGCTGGAGGTAATGCTGCTGTCCAAGGCCTCCACTTACCTGACACAAAGGAATACACTTGGGGAAAAGCTCTTCCCAATGATCCTGTCACAAGAAAACCCACGGCCCAACACTGACCCGCTCTGTCACCAGTCAGCCCTAAGACAGACAGATCCATACGAAACCTCACTCGATCCTTCTCCAGGCCCTGGAACCGACTTGCACCTCAGCTCCTCAAGTTACAGGAAGACTTTATAAAACCTCTCTGCAACAGCCTTGTTTTCCTGGTTGTCTACGAAAGGCTCTCGGCGTGACCAGAGCTCACCCCGAGGGTCGGGAAACAAAAACGAAAAGAACAGAACTTTCATTTCCCCCAAACTGGCGCAAAGCTCGTCCGAACCCGCCTGAGAAGGGCTTTCAGTGTCCCGGCGCAGCCGGTGCCCGAGGGGCGCGGGGCAGCCCCGCTGCGCCCGGCCTCGCTCCGCGCCCTGACAACGCGCCCGTCGAGGGGCTCGGCGGCCCGGGCTCCGCGGCTGCGGCTGGGCAGGGGCGGCTGCTCCCG
>VZTF01001119.1:770-33233 GCA_013397755.1 Cnemophilus loriae
CTTTTGACAAGTTCTGTCCTGAGCTTTGCTCAGGAAGATCTGAAAGGTTCAATGTCCCTAGCAAAAGCTCCTGCAATGGCTGCTCGCCAGCACAGCAGGGCTGTCAGCTGTGGAACAAGTGTTGCCACAAGCAGCAGCTCACCCAGGGCAGTAAAGCAAGAGCTGGGAAGGAGCTGATCTGAAGGCCAAAGCTCCTTAGCCCCTTCCAAGAGCACTGGAACAATTCCTCATTCCAGTGAGGTGGAGTGCTGGACACTACAGCTCTGTGTGTGGACTGGACACAAGTTTGCTCCCACTGAGTGCTGTGATGGTTTCTGCAGGAGCAGTGGGCTCCTGTGCCTGCCGCACACAATGAGGAGACACGGAGCCAAGTACACTGACACACCTTTGCCTTGAGCATAACCCGGCCTTGGCCAAACACACTGAAAGGTTTCCACTTCGGCCCATGTCTCGAAAGGTCAGGCCAGCTGTTTGACAGCTCAGGTTGGTTTGTTGTCAAAGAATTTCCCTCAGAAACATGAGGGTTGTCTTCCCCTGTGCCTTCCTCTCAGCAGCCTTGGGGTTGTTGCTGTGTGAAGCCATCGCAGGGGACTACTAAAATATGATCGCTGGCCAGCAGTTTTCTGCTAGGAGATCCCTGCATACTGTTCCACACATCTTTCATAAAGACCCAAACCAATTCCAGACACTCTACCAACAGCAGGTTTTCACAAAGGGCCGCAGAAATCCAGGACAACTTGCAAGTGAGCATCCAGAGGGTTTTGTCTTGTTCCTGACAGCAGAATTCTCAATGATCTGAAGCAATTTCATTCAGATGTAACACAGGATGTGAGCTTTGTATTGAAATGGTTCATGATGAATAACAAGCCTTGGGAGCATGAGGTAATGGGCTGACATGTGAAAGCATGAGCATGTCCTCTAAAGTGACCAGTTTAATTGTTCATTTTATTACTCTTCTATTTATTCCACTCAAGTCCCAGTACTGTTCTTAGCTCTGTAGAAACCTTAAAATACAACAGTTCCCACAGCTCAGCAGTTATTCACTGCTCTTCACAGCAGTTAAGCACCTCTGTCTTTTTCAGGGCCTAGGTCCACTGTTCAGGCATCCCTGACACGTTTAAAGCCTCCACTCACCCAGCCTACAAGGTATCACCTAACTCCACAGGCACTGAAGTCTCTAGAGAGCCTACGTGTTCATGGGCTGATACCTGCAGAGCAGTCTTGCACCTGCCCTGATGCTCAGAGCCCCACACCATGGTGCCCAGAGGACCCAGTGCAGGACAAATGCCTATTTTGCAGTCAGTACCAGCCAGCTGGCAGCATCTGCCTTGGGTGAGCCAGAGGCCACAAAGAGGTAAAGGAGTAATAATAGTCTGTCTCTGCAGCAAACTGTAGTGCTTACAGGGAGGAAGACAAAAAAAGAGCCTCCAGATGTGAACATGCAACACATTGGAGCTGGCTGACAAAACCCTGTGATGGTTTGGCTCACTGACCTGGCAGAAAACACCGTGTTTCCCAACTGCATGCACTTCCACTGTCCAAAAGCGAACAAAGCCAAAGAAGGACATGAAAAGTGGAAGTCTGCAGAAGCTGGGCTAGCTTTGCTGCCAATTCAATGCCTGGCCTGCAGAGAAATGTAAATCTTAAGGCCAGAAAAAAATGTTTAGGACCTCTGCAGGCCACAGATTTTGAGTAAGTGAACTTTAGTCTCTGAGAGGGCACTATCTCCACCTGAAAATACAAATGATGATTGGAAGCTTTGCAAAGCTCTCAAAGGCCCCAGGGTGATAAATAATACAGGAATAGGAGTGGCTACCATGGACATTACAGTAGCAGTCTCTGCACCAGAACCCCAGCTTGCACAGCCCTCCTCAGCCACGTCCCCAGGAGCTGATTTATAAATAACTGCTCAGGCTTCATGCACAGTGCTGGCAGCTGGAAGTCGCAGCTCCACAACCAGGTCCACCCTCCACAGGCAGAGATGGGTGGCAGAGCAGGGCCTCTGTAAGGAGAGGCCCATGCTGGCCAGGGCCAGTCCTGCCACAGTTCCAGTGGGAATTGGGATGTGATCTCCTTGTCTTTACCTCAGCACATGAGCTTTTTTCCATCTTCCTCACTGAGGAGGAGGAGCAAGAGAGCAGCTGGGTGGGCAGCTTGTAGCTGGCCAGGGTCAACCACCATAGGTGACATTGCTCCACTGGATTGACAAGGGGAGATGAACGATGGAGCATCTCCATGTAAGCTCCAAGAGAAACATGGGGAGACCAGACTTCACACAGCCCACTCTGGTTGCTACACGATAGCTCAAATACAAAGGGAAGAGGCACCAGCATAAAAGATTCTGATAACTCCTGGAGGCCGCCTTTGTCCGGGTCTGGAAAGCAAGGGAAGAGAGTTGCAGCTGTTCTAAGGCTTCTCGTTGCTTGCAGCTGAATTGGTATTTCTAAAAGGAAAGTGCAGGGCTGCACTTGAGTTCTTCCCTCAAGGCACACATCAGTGTTGAACTTGCATGGTGGCTCAGTTTTGTTTCCCCACCATCTCCACTGAACACGGATTTCTTGCAAACTCACCCACAGCTCTCAACTGCTCTGTCGGCTTTTCCACTCTTCACATACTGAGCTAGAATTGTTCCCCGTGAAATCAGACTTTAAAACCTTTGAGAGTACAGAAATGCAGAATGCTACTGTTCAGACAGCTGGAGCAGGTGAAACCCTCCAAACCTTCCCTCTCACCAAGATAATAGAGCACTAGCATGCCAAACAGCATTAAATGCTGGTTTTTTTCAAACAGCTCTTTCAAACAGCTCCGTTTATTTGGCCCTGGCAAGTGAGAGGTGATAACCAACGGAAGGTCTGACAAAGTGATGCTGAGAGGAATGAGAGCTTGGTTCTCTTGGGAAATGCTTTTTGAAGCCACGGAAACTCAAAGTACACTTAAAAAAGGAATCAGTGAAAGATGAGATTCTGCTCACACCAGCAAAGCTTCCTGCACCAGAGAAACACACCGTGCCAACAAACTGGGAAACACAGAGCGTGCTTACTTAACTCCTATTTCCACAGACATCTTCTCACAAGGATTGGATGGCATCCTTCATGGTCCCTGAGTGCACTTAAACTCCAGAAATGCTATCTCTGCCTTACTTAAAAAGCAACCATGAAGGTCTGTCTTTTTTTTCCTGCCATTCCAACATTTCCCACAGACAACACAGACCCACACAGGGTAAGACAGAGGGCCAAAGGTCACATTCAAAGGAGCACACGCTGACGCTTGTCCATGTGATGGCCCACCAAGGCCTGGGAACAGATCCCAGGCAGCGTGGACAGAGCAGGAATACTACAGCAGTCTTGTGTCCCCTGCATGTTCTCCACCATTTTGCAAAGCAATCAGCGCCTTGGAGCTGCAGAAAGACAAGAAAAACCTGCCTTGATGGTCATTTTTTTTCTTCCAATCCCCAGAATTTATATTCCCTCTCTGAAGGGTATTTGAGGTATTTTATTGCCTGGCCGAACAACAGAAGCAATCCAGAATTTGGTCACCTTTTCAAGATCGTTTGGATTGCAGCACTGCTATCAATACATCCCTCTTTAAATGCTGGACTATGACAAATCCCAGGAACACCCCTACTTGCCAGAGCACTTCTGAACATCTGCTGAGTGGCTCTGGAGCAGGATTTCACTCGCACTGCTGCCCACTGTACCACGCCTCAGCAGCTCTCCTGGCCAGGACTGAGAGGGAAACAAAATGTTCAGGTTGAAGTCTGAATTCAAGGTGGATGAATTCAGTGGATTTGCATTTAAAAATAAAAACTGCGGCAACAAAAACATGAGGGCCAAAACTGACGTAACTGGGGATTCTTTTGTGAGTACCTAAAAGAGATAAAATTAACATATCGAAGGCACTTTAAAACCAAACAATTCTAAAGAAAAGGTCAGCTTAAATTCTTTTAAAATGCTTCAACCTCTCCCCAATAAAAACAGCCAAAACACCTTTAACATTTCTTCAATTTTCCCCTCCCTTATCATTCATTTCACCCTCTCCCTTCTCTGTGCATCAATTAGTCTGCTCAAAATGCATTTTGTCCTTCCACAAATGTACCATTTCCAAGTTGAATTGAAATCTCATTTACACTTCAAGCTTCCAGGAGAGCGAAATACCCCACTTCTGAGCTAAAAGCCGTCTTACGTCAACACCAAGATACACTTCTCCTAAAAGGCAGTGGGACTAAAAGGAGATGACCCACAACGAGCAGTGAGGGCTGTGGGTCTGACCCATGGTGTGGAGACAAGGCTGGCCTTGCCCGCGACCCCAGAGGAGGACATGCACAGTGGGGTTTCCTACTGGCAACATTTTGGAAGCATCAAAGAGGACCTGGGTGCCACCTAGTGCTCTTTTACTCAGGCATTAATTGGATAGAAATGCAAATGCTAATTATCCCCATCTTTTACAGGCTCAGCACACCACGCATCAGGCTGGCTTATCATCCTTCCAGCAGGCACCTTTGGAAGATTCAGGGATGTATGCCCAAATCCCCCTGTGCACTCACAAGCATGCTGGGTGCTGAGCAGAGGCACAGCACTACTACACGTTAAAAAACCATCTTGAACGAGCCAAGAGCGGCAAACCAAGCCAGAATTTATGAAACTGGGAAAGGGGGTGCGACAGCCCTTGGAAGCACCAAAATGGTTATCAGACCCCTTCATGAAGCAACAAGCAAGCACAGGTTTGAGTGCCTTACAAAGGGAATCTTCTGTGGAATTACCTTGGAGAGTAATTGATTTACAGAGAGAGGGAAAACCGGAACTGTAGAACAACAGCTGTCACTTTGAAACTCCCTTTATTTAAAGGCAATTTAGCTTGAAGCATCCACCAGAGCTCATATTTTCCAGAACAGCCCTCCCTTCATCCTGTTAGCTTCCTTCATGAAATGTACCCCTTTCCCAAATCTTTAATTGTATCTACAAACTCAATTTCAGCCATACACCTTGCTTTGAGGAGCCTGAACACAGCATAGGCTTCAGAGAACCACAGGTTTGGAGAGGACCCAAGCTCCTTCCAACTTGCACCTTCTGGCAAGCCAGTCAGATGAAACAGCCACTACAACTGCCCATGTTCCTGCAGTTCCAGAGTTCACACCATGGGATTTTTTGCATCGCAGAAATCACACTGCAACTCCAGCAAAAGCAGAGTCTACCAACCTTCACTGTCAGCCCCCCTTCCCAGGAAGCCAGATTCACTAAGGGCAGGAAATGTTTGATCTGATGACAGGAACTTTCAACTTGAAGCAGCTGAAAGGGTCATCCATTCCTGTACCAGACAGTCTGTGTGAGATCATTCCAGTTTGGCTTAGCTCTACACCATCTTTTTGGGGAGGGTCACAAATGGTCTCACCCAATTCTGAGCAGGAAGATTTTCAATACTTTCATTGACGTGGACATGAAAAGAATCCTGGTGATGCCAGTTTTCCTGCAAGGAAACAGAGTCTGCTCCAAGCCTCTCTCTCCAGTCGCCTCCTTCCAGGGAGCAGAGAACCAACACCCCAAAGGCCACAGATCAGTTTCTAGGAGACTTTATCTTGGCTTATGCAGAGGCTAAAGGGGCAAAGGGCAAGACTGCACAGAAAATGAGTCTTCTTTATCACCAGGCAGTTCTCTTCCATGCAAAGAAGGGTGAATACAGTACCAAGCCGATGTTTCATCGCAAGACAGCCACAATCAGAACTTGGCTATCAGGCTGTGAGCCATCTCCATAGTTTTTGGGTGCATTTCTCAAATGTCTACCTGCTGATGTTGCCAGGAATTAGGAATTCTCTCAAAACTAGTAGCGCATCCTAAACCTTTCCTTCTTTTCTCCCTTTCCATGTCATCCTCTTCCTCTCCAACAGCATGTTTTGCTTTTATCTGTTCCTACTTAACCAAGGCCATTGAGATACTTGTTTTGGGACAGAGAAGCCATTAGCAAAAGTCATTTAGAGGATGAACCCAAAACTGTGTTTGTTTGTTTTGTTGGGGTTTTTTTTAAACAAATTAAATCACTTCCCATAGCAGAGGGGGAGACCAAAAGCAAAACATCCGTAACTCTGACACCACACAGCGTTTAACAGACACGTGCGCATCCCACACAGGCAGCTCTTATTCCCCTATGAAACTTCCAAGAATCAGACAGAACACTGAAATACGTAGGAAGAGAGGCAACAAACACTTCTCGGCCCAAGAGCTGGTGGGGTACTAAGTCCCTTTGGAAGCAGGAGCATAACAAGAGGCAAGAACGTGAACCACCCCACCTTTCAGCAGGGTGCATTAAGTAACGACGCGCTCAAAGGCGAGTCACAGGTTGCTCCTGCTGCCCGGTGATGCAAGGAATTTTGTGGAGCTGGTCTGGCACCCGCTGGCCATCTCTGGTATTGCTCCTCACCACAGTCAGCTTATCTACTTCTGTAACTGGGAAGGCCGCCACATGAAACGCAGCAAACAAAAATCCCAGAGGCCCTGCAGTGGTGCCTGGACAGATATTAAACACACACCTATAAATGAGACACGATAATAGCTGAGCAAATAAAACCAAAAGTTACACCTGAGGATTTCCATCCTATTAATTTCTTGGCTGCTTAACTGCAGAGGTTTGCACTGGACACGCACTGGACTTCTCACAAATTCTCATCCAACCTCCACTGCTCCAAATGAGCAGCTGGTCTGCCGTCCTCATTCTCTTAATTGCTCCCAAACTGCCAGGATTAGATTAGAAGGGAGGATCTATCCCATTTCCAGCCTCTCTAGACAAAGGAGGACACACAGTTTAGTCCTCGACTGGCTGAGACCTTGGCTTTGCCGATAAAGTTTTAAGGGTTAGAAAGTTCACAGCATTGTCAGTTAGCAGCTCTCAGGTGAGGGCAAGTTTTGACCAAGGAGCCCCACTGCTTGCAGCTGCCACAGCCAAAGTGTCACACAGAGCAGCTGCCTGAGGGCTGAGGAGAGGGTGACCTGGCTGTCCTAATCCCAAAGCAAGAGACCAGAACTCCACCCCTGCCACCAGCTGCTGTCACCGAAACAGATTCGCAGAATCTCAATATCCATGAGAACCAATAATGAACAAAATGCTCCTTAGATCCCCCTGCTCTTCCTGCTGCCAGGTTCTCTCCCAGCTCTGCTCCTGGAGCAGTTTCTGGTGCATAGGAATGATGGACACAGCCTATGCCAACCTTACAGGTACAAGGGGCAGAGGTGGCAAGTTCCCGATGCAACCATTCCCCACACCTGAACAGTGCAAACAGGACAGATACTCTGCCTGCTCTTTCACCCCAGTCCAACTTCAACTCCTGGAAGGGCTGGGATGCTGACACAGGTAGCACCTTGCAGGACCGAAACACAGCTGGCTCCTTGCATTACTCCACACCTCAAAAGCTCAGCAGACCAGCACTCACCCGAAAGAGAACACCCCTTCATTCACACCCCTCTTCTGCGCGACCCAAAGCCTGCCTGCACACAGTGACAGCAGGATTGGTTAAAAACTGACACATCAGTTCAGCCTCGTTTGGTGGCTTGAGTACAGACAATGTACAAGTGTTGGCACTTATTTTCACAGCATCTCAGAACCAAAAATAAATAAAGCCCAGCTTTATACAGCAGTGAGACTGTGATTCACTGTCAGTTAAAACCCTCTGAAGACTGAAAGCCTCCACCTGCTGCCCTTCTACCGCCAGCTCTCCAAACCCAAGAACGTCTCTTCCAGCTCTGCCCATGACACAATGCCCTGCACTTCCAGACAGTGCTGCATCCCCAGTGCAAGCCAAGCTGTGGACAATTCAATGGATACGGCTAAAAAGGAGGGAGACAAGAAGGCTGTAACAACAGGTGCTTTGCAGAACATCATAACCGTTCAGGCTGCCTTCCTCCTCCACTAGAAATCTGCTTTCTACAAGCAGAATTTCATCTTTAACCACCACCTGAAGCTACCTAAGGTCTCTCTCAACAAACACCACAGGACAGGTATTTGGTAAAAGAGATGTATATTTATTCACTTTACAAAGAGGGTGGTATTTAGTTGCAACAGCTCCATTTATAGACAAATATACTATTGTACATTATAGTGGTGAATGGCTCAAACCTTTACCTTGTTTTGCTCTTAAAAACGTGTTTGCACCACTTCAGCTTCCATTAGCTGAGCAAATAGCTGTCCTTGTTCTGCCACTGAGAGATTAAAAATCCGTAAGAAAGGTATAGCTCTGTGCTATGTATTCACAAGCATTCACCTTCTCCTTTCCCTGTGTCACTCCCCTCTCCCCACCCAACTCAACATGGTCTGTCCTCTGGGTTAGCATTAAACTTATGTACAGCCTCCATTAAAACAAAATTAGGAGCCAGTGGTAATTCTAATGTCCTTTTAAAGCACAAGAAAAGTCATTGATTTGTACATATAAAAGTATTGAGTTCAAATTTGTTAAAAAAAAAGAAAATCCATTTTTAAGTCGAGTTGGCATTTACATATTGCCAAAGTATGGCTACGCCAGTGAAAGGGGGGAAGAAAAGAATTTCAGGACAGAATTTAAATATTACAAAAATATCTTTTTTTTCTGTTTCTTTTTTTTTTTTTTAAAAATCAGCAGGATGCCCACTTGCTATTGCTAACTGAAGCATGAAAAGAAGGTATAGACCAGTTGTCTTTGATCCTTGAATATCTGAAACAAATTCAATGTAAAGCTGAACCAAGTTTCCCACACAAACAGCGGTGGCAGATTTATTTCACTTGAGATACAAATGCATGTCCACATGACAGGCATAATCTGACCAGGAGGTGGAGGAAATGTTTCTCTAAGTAAGCGCAGGGAAGGAGGGCGAGAGAAGGCTGGCACGGTTAAACATTCTGGATTCAGAAATGCAGTGCCCCACAGGTGCCTCTGCACACAGGCTGTGCAATGCTCTGCACTCCTGATATGCAAATACAGCATCTTTCAGCAACAGGATCCAGAATCAAAGAGCTTGGTGGCCCACTTGTTCAAACCGCTAAAATTACTCTTTCGTGCTGTTATTCTTCTTCACTTTCGTTTTCTGGTTCCAAATCAGAATCACCATTGATTTCCTTTTCAACAGTCATGTCTTGTTCATCAGATTGCTCCTCTTTTTCTTCATCTTCATCCCAGTTTTCCTGGGGAAAAGATAAAACAGAAATGTTTGAACCTTTGTCAGTCACACCATGTCTGCTACAAGCAAATGGGAGAAGATCTGGTCCAACTCCACTTACGTCAGAGTCTTTATCTGCAATCATCTCATCATCTGAGCCTTCCTCCTCCGAGGAGTCTGCAAAGAGAAAACAATCTCTCAGTCTGGGGAACACGCTTTAAAGTGTCATTGTGCAAACAAAGTCCAGTCCCACACGCTGCCAAGTCTTCAAACTGTGCTATTTCCATACCAAAACTAATTCTGTGTGGAGATGAGGTAACCAACATCAGTTAAGACCAGGTCACTCTTCTGTTACCGATACATGGGCTGAACAGGCAGTAGGAAAAACGCCAAACTGGAAGTGTGCACTCACACACACAGACATCCCCTACACTGATGCCCTCCTGACTCCAACGTAGCAGTGCCTTCACTGTATCTACCTTAGCACAAGGGCAGGTAACACTAGAAATTTTAGGTTGCCAGGTAAGTCAAAGCAGCACACTGAACTTCCAATTCACTGATTTCTTCATTTGTGAAGCAAGGCTGGGAGGGAATTAAAGGAGATAAAAGGAAGGGAAGGAAGGAGTAACTAACTACAAGATGGTCACATCATTAGCCACTGATTTTCCTGCCATGGACATCTCACAAAACCCCTCTATTTGCAGACTGTACACTGGTAGATAAGCACAAGAGCATGATGAACAGCCATCGAGTGTAGGCTGTCATGTGAATTCAGGAGCTGAGCTACACTTAGCGTACAGCACTTACCATCCTCATAGACCAGCTTTGCAGTCTGATTAACCTCAGGTACATTCTGAACTGTTTGTGATGCTGCAACCTGAATGGAATTTGCAGATTAGCCTTAGATTAAAGCATATATTTCAACCTTAAAAGACAACAAAACTAACAATCTAATGCAATCTACATTAAGAGTAGCACACATTAATTCACTTACAGTGCTAGTTTAACAGCCAATAAAGTACAAATGACAAAGTAAAATCAGAGAGGCATCTGCTCCAAAGTGGCCCAGAGCCTCCTGTTTATTCCTCTTTAAAACTCTATGGGTGAGCAGACACATCTGGCAGGACAAAACACTCCCAGTGAGCAGTGACTGACAGGACAGTCAATTAATGGCCTGCTCTGAGCATTACCAGCATTGCTGAACAGCAGCTGCATTAAGGTGCCCAGGACAGATCCCATCAGATGCAATCCCAACGGGAAGTGAAGTCTGCAAACAACACCCCTGCACATCCCACGTTTTGTAGTTGAAGCTCACCTGGGTGACAAGAATGAAGAGTCTTCCATGCAGACGGGAAAGCTTTTGCAAAGTTTTTACTCTGCTCTCCATCAACTGATATAACATTCCCAGCTGAGGAATAAGGTCTGGCAACTTGGGAGAAGAGGAAAAAAAACGAAGCTGTTAACAAAAACATCCCAAATGTTTTTGTTGTTTTAAACTACTTTTGTATGTTTGGGGCAAGCAACACTTGCTTACATTATTCTAGATAGAAGGGAGAGCTGAGGGTTCACAGGAACCGCCTGCAGCCTGATCAATTAACGCTTCACCATGTTTAGAAAGATCATCTACTTCTAAAGCATGGCAGTTCTTAGACTCCTTTTCCTTTCCAGTCACTGCCACACGCAGTGGTGGAGCACTGTTCAGAAAGGTGTAAGTGAGAACTGAACATACACCGGTGTCTGAGTGCAGCCTCAGCAACGCGTGCAAGTTCTGCTGCTCAGCAATCCTACAACGAATGGCAGAAAGGACTGATAGTGCCCAAATGTCTTTCTCTTAACCCAGCAAGAGTGCTGTATCCATCACCTGTAAGGCAAGGCTGGACTTCAATCCAGAAGCTACAGCATTACTTCCTACCCTGCCAACTTTGGCACACCCTTACCCTATAAATCTGGCCGTGCCCAAGACAGTCTCAATATGAGCATTACAAGAACAAAGAAAACTTAGTTCTGTAAGATCTAGTGACACAGGCTAGATTAGTCTTTGGCAGCAATTTTGTTCCCTCTCACAGGTGTGAGATAACTTATCTTGGTTTGACTTTGAGATGGTTGTAATTATGTCAGGAATGACTGAGACAAACAATTTATCAGCAATGTGCAGTAGGTTCAGCAAAAGTAGTGTAAACACAGCTCTCTATACATTGATTTGGGCACTGCCATATGCAGAGAGCAGGAGACAGACTCCTGAAGAAAGAATATACATTTATTTAAGTATTTAAATCTAGTTTTACTTAAGTGCATTGGCATGTATCAAAAATACTTACTGTGGAAAGGTAGGATGCATGTAGGGTAAAAACAGACTTCAGCCATCGAACCATTAGTGAGGCACTGGAAAAGAGAAATAAATTATATCCAAGAGATACTGGCTGACAGGCACCCATTTCACATTCTAGATGCTAAACAGTTCTATGTAAAGTGTTCCTCTTTAATTAGAGAGCAAGATAAATGCAGATGGAAATGTAAAGTTTGGCTATCTCCATGAGGTATGTAAGTTATTTGTCAGGAAAAGAAGAGACATTTCAGTGAGGGACTAAACTAGACAAGCTCAGGGGTCTATGCTTCTGAAATCATTTATGGATGGTCTTAATGAATAGAAGATCAAAGCATGCTACTTTCTTCTCCACCTACAATGAGGTAATTTATATTTAGAAAAAATTAACCCGAAACCAAACCAACCTAACCCCCACAACTCAGCACAGTCCATCTCGACAAAGCTGTCCTTATGGCAGGATAACAAGATGGAGAGGGGGGGGGAGCTGGTTTTGTTATTAAACACCACACTAAGAGATGTCTAAATACATTTGATAATTAAACAAGCTCTACACTTGACAGTTATTTTACTTATTGATCAGGTCCATAATGTAAACATTTGGGGCCTTCAGTTACATGCTCAGGGTTACACACTCATTTCAGGTATCCTTTTCCCTTTTTAATTTCACTTCAGCTACCCTGAAAAAGCACTTCTTTAAGTACCTCTTTTTACCCACGATGAGGTGAATTTTTACCTCCAGATGCTGTAGTTCAATTGCAGTTACTATGGAAATCTATCACATACATGGTAGGAGGGACCATAACACACACACACACACACACACGTGAAAAGTTTTAGGCGAATTAAACTGAGTTGTCTCTTACCTGTATGGGTTGCCCTGCAATCTCTTTGTAAGCTAAAAGGACAAAAAAAACAGTCAGCAATAAGTAACAAACATAATGAGTTTAAAACCCCAACATTAGATCCATTTGACAGCCCCAACACTGGGGCAGAAAGTTCTCCAAGCATTTGAGGTTTGCTAGGATTAACCACTGCCAGGCTCCACAAAATGACACTGCTGGCTCTACCACCCCGTACACAGGCTGGTAACTTGCAGAAGCTGGGTTTCAGTGTTACAAGAAAGCTGTAACCCTCAACGTGCAAAATATCCACTGAAGGTTAAACCTGGCAGGAATAAGTAGGAGAAAACCTCTTCTTTTTCGTCTCTGTTTACCTGCTTAGTAGAGCAGTTGTTACAGGGTGGACAAGCTGGAGAAACAAGTAAAGGAAGTACCAGGTAAAGGCCATTTCACACAACAAATCTCAAGCCTGGGAGAAGACACAAAGGTCTGACCATCCACTGAGATTATAGAGTTAAATACTTGCACTTAGATTCCCCAACAAACGTCCCAGGGAAGAAACACAGCATCTCATTAACATAGGCCTCAGAGGTGCTGCAAGACCAAACATTCAGCACCAGGCCATCTGCATAATTCAGTTAAGATCAGTACCATAAATAAAAATTAAATCTTATTTGCAGTCAGCACATTAAAATACAAAAGAAATTGAACCATTAACTTATGTTATAGAACATCACTCATATAACAAGAGCTACTAACCAATGTTTGGTTTAAAAAAGCAATGTCCAGTCAAGGCTAATCATTAAAATATTTCTGTCCAAAGAAAGAGTTTATTTAATATCACTGAATAAGCAGTTCAGAAGCCAAATCCCTTTTAAAATCCCTACTAAGTGATGTTCAAAGTTTAAGTACAGCAAATGGACTTTCTGATGCTTCAAATTATCGTCCATGTTAGTAGTTGAAAAGATGTAATGGTGATTGTTTGCCATGGACTAAACAAGCTTTTGCTTAATCTCTTCCCTTTCTTTTTCCCACATAATCATTTAAGACAGTAATACATGATCTAATGCTCTTCCTAGCTTTGACAATGACACTTGGTCCTTTGGTTAAGCTTCAGCCAGAAAAGATAAAAAGTGTATCTGAGATAAATTAAGAAACATTTCAGTCCTCTTACGGTACCAAACCAATTTCAAAAATAAAGAGACGTATCCTGGATTTTTAGTAGCTAGAAGGCAAATCACATGCGAGATGACAGTACAAGAAGTGCAGGCTCTCCTACCTCATGCATTAAAAAAATGACAGCATGTATAGGCATTCTGGCTACTGTGTTCTTTACTATATTTTCTTTCCTTGTGTTAAGCACTTTCTGTTAAAATGAAAAAATATGATCAGAGAATAATTCCGCTTTAACAAGTGTACGAGCAATCAGCAAAATCAAAAATTCCTGCCTGTAAATCTCTTCCTACTCCACTACCTTTGTATGCTGAGGAAAATGAGCAAAAGATTTGCTATGAAAAGGAGTTTCATTTTCCAAGTCAGCTACAATTAACAACATAAAGACACTTAAACCCATCTAAAACAATCTAGCATTGCCTCTAGCCCACCTGCCCCATGTTAGAAATGATGCATTACAGGCATATGAACATCTCCCTTGATATTTTCTGTTTGACTTCCATAAATAAATGCTTTTCACCAGCATCTGCGACAAGAAATTTCTATTCAGCATCAATTCTTAACAGTTCCCCGCCCCAGTACTATTACGTCCTCCTATTCCAAATGCAAAGGTAAGCTTTTCAAGTGAAACTTGTCATCAATTCATTTTTCAAACAGTACCTGCTTGAAAAATGTACCCTCAGGAGACTAAGCACAGATTATGCTCCAGTCCAAGCTAAAGAGAACACGGCTGCATTGGTAGCATCACTTGTAAAAGATCTGAACTGTGACATAACAAGTTTATCATAAACAAAGCGCCTCAAAGTTCATGGACTGACTCAGAAAGCAAGGCAGGTAACAACAGAAAAGTAACACCACTACTATAATTCATAATAGCACTGCCTTGAGCAGCAAATCAGCAAAAAGCGGCTGGGAGAAACAACAGGTTCAGAACTGTTCAGCCTCCCCGGCTTTCAGGAAGGCTCCCCACCAGTCCCAGTGAACAGATTCAACAGCACACACTGACTGAGCTTGCAAGACTTACATTTAAGATTTCTGCATCGTTGCTTTCCAAGCCCTGAACCAGCAGCACGGCAAAGCTGTCTGTTTGGGGAAGGCCACCTGGAGTTTTTACTTTGCTCACATCAATATCCAATGCCCCAAGGCGCTCCTCGATGCTCTCCTGCAGAGGGGAAATAAGGGCAGTGCTGCATCAGTGCAGTTTCTTACAAATACCAGCTGAAAGCAAGGTACCTAACTTAGAGCATTCCCTCTAATTCTGCTGGAAAAGAACACAAATTTTGTGTATTCTTTTAAATGCACTGACAGAAAATAGCATGAGAAAAGGAAAGCAGCTGAAGTTTTGGCTGAAAAGCACTAATATATCCTGGCATAGGCAGCAACAAGCATGTGACAAAGTTCTGCAACAACCTGGCAAAACCACAGGCAAGGCACAGAGGGCTTGAATGAAGGAAATGTTTTGAGCAAGGGGAAGTCTGTTTCATACAAAAAGATGGTGTAATTAACCTTTCTTCCACAGCAAACAAAGCAAATTCAAGTTCACCTAAAGAAGGTATAGCGATGATTTTTGATTCTAGTTTCTCCATTCTTGCTGAGTTTGAAAGAAGAAGCCCTTTACCTCTGCCTCTCCTGGTTTCCTCTTGTTTTTCTTTTTCTCCTTTCCCGAGGCTGGAGTTTTGACAGCTGTACTATGTCCTGGAATGCCAGGCACTAGAACTTTGGTGTCCAAGTTCACAACAGGTGTCTTTACCTAGTACACAGAGATAACCACATTTGCATGAATTGCTAGTATCTTGAGCTCTCTTCCAATTTAAAATACGGATTTTATTCTGAGACTCTCACACATATGGTAAAACCAGCCTGACACAACCCATTTTCTGGACATAAATATTAAGCAAATCCAACATATTTAAGAGAATGAATAACCTCAAGAAACAGACAGCTAGTTTTCATAATTAACTAAAGTAATGGTCTCTTTGGAATCACCTGTGAACCACTTTTCTTACAGGCTTTTGCTGTAACATTCACAGAACTGTTTGTATCCAACAGCAAACATTTAGACGATTGCTAGCAATAGGTACCACCTGTGCTAACGGTCAGCCCCATAAACCACATGCGGATTAATTCAGCATCCACTGGAAGGCAATAACTGACCAAGAAAAGCAGCACAATGTAACAGCAAAAGGTAGTCACTATTCACTTCAATCCCAACTCTTTTCTTCTAGGGATTGCTCAGACACAGAACTCAGTTGTCTGAATTAGGCTGTGACCACAGTGACAAAAACAGACACCTCAGTTTACACCAAACGAGCTAAGGTATCATCTTCAATGAACACAAAGGAGATGGAATTTTGTATTTAACAACCAAATGCTCACCTGACTCACAGAGGATGTAAGGCAGTATGCCACTTCCAGAATATAAAAAATGCTACCTGCTACTTGCAGAACACTTATTTAACCATAGCACTTCTATCCAGGCCTTTTTGTTTTCAAGTACCTCTGAAGTGATAAAAGTATAATCTACTACACTGAGCACAGCAACTTCCAATTTCCAAAAAGTTGATTTTCTGCATCAAGAATTTTATCAGAGAACATCAATTGTGATAAAATACTATCCCCTTAGCTCACCACACTCATCACTGACCTTCTCCCCACACGGCATGCTCAGACAGCCAAGAGAAATGTGTCTTCACTGGAATTCAGCAAAAAGCGAAACCAAGATGGGTATCATCACTGCATGCCATGGAGGCCCTACACCTGTCCCTGCAGTGCAGCTCTGCTACCCACCAGCTCCAGGACTGAGGAATCAGCACAAAACCCTGCCTGGCTGATGGAGCACCAGATCTGGTAGGTAACTAAAGGGTCAGAAAAACAGCACTGTCTGCTCACTTCACTGATACTCCAAGCATTTCAAATCTTCAAGGCCTTGAATATGCACAGTGATTAAGAACTTTACAGGCTGCCTCTAAACACCCAGGGGATCCTGCATGAGAGAACACAGTGGGCAAGTGGCCTCAGTGGACACTGCTGCCATTTAAGTGCCAAGCTCACATTCCCAGGTCCCTGTGAGCAGGAGCACACGAAGGCCACATCAAGAAAGAGCAAAAACGACTTGCCCCTTAAGGTTCCACTACATTTTATTTAGACTCTAAAACAAAGTCATCCCACCTTCACCCCAAACCATCAGGGTCAAAGAGGCTGTACAAACCAACAGACTCTAAAGGAAGGACTGATCTTAGGCAGCAAAACTCTACCAATCAGTCCTGTCTCTCGAGCAGGCCTGCTGAGAACAAGGCTTGCCACGAGCTACAGGAGGGCCACCGTGTGCTCTCGCACGTGCCAGGACACACAGCAGCCATGAAGATCTCTTTACCCACACTCACCTGAGCGCTATGGACATCTATAGCCACCTCTGCAGCTCTGAAAAGGTCCATCCAGAAGTCCAATCCCATTTTAAGAGAGCAGTGAATTCTACCTATTTCATTTCTGAGTAGCAACAAAATCACATTTCATGCAAAGCTCACCTTTGTTAGAGCAGCATCTGTTTTAAGTGACAACACTTTCTGGACGTCCCGTACCAAACATATGTGGGATTCACTGGTGTTCAAAGACTAGGAAGACAGGAACAAAATCAGTTAATATATCTGACACTCACACCTGTGATTCATTATGCTACCGAAAGATGAGAACAAACTCCAATGGTATAAATTTAAATGCACCTTTTTTCACTCTAGAATAGCAGCTCCTTTGCATATCTGCCTTTTGTTACCAGATCTCTATATGCTCCAAGGAAGTTTACACAGGTAAACTGGAACTGTATTAAAACCAGTTTCAATGGCCTAACTCAGCAACAGCTGAAATGGCAAGAAATGGTGAGCAATGATGTCAACCTGTACTCCAACTGAAAAAATGGAAGAATACACATCGCCTTTCCAAACAGCTCTGGGGCAACAGTCACAGCTCCCAAAACAAGGGCAAGGAATATGCTTTGTATTGTTATACAATTTCAAAACAGTAAAAATAAAAACAATAAACCCAAAAATTTCTCCAACTGAAAGCAGCATGCAGTCCATACTACAGAATCCAAACCCTCTCTGGAGAGTTTTACATACCACTTTCTCTATGATGGGCTGTAAGGTGTTTCCATACACCAGCAGCAGAGACTGTTTGTCTGTGCAAAACGCAGCTGCTAGAATAGGGACTGGTTTCGGTGTGGAGTCCCCATCACTCCCAGGTGTTGCTATCTGGATAGTACAGTTTGATGTTAAGGGTTTTTTGCAATAACTGGGGGGAAAAAAAAAAGAAATTAAAAAATTCCAAGATGTTTAGCTTGAACACTTCAATATCTTGCACATCTAGGCATCTTTCATTAGGTCCTCAGCAAACTCAGCCATTTTACACCTTTTACGGATGGCTAAGAAGAGGCACAGACACACAAAATCTGGGTTAAAGCCACACGTAATACCAAAGGGCAACACAGCCCTCAACAAGTGAGTTCTCCAAAAATGTGTCCAGTAACCCAAGACAAGCAGCTGGAATCTGGTTCACGAGCACATACAAGAGCTTAAAAGGCAGCAGCATAACAAAACTGAGCTTTGCCTTACAGAAACCCCAGACCTTTCCCAAAGACACCCTCAAGATGAATCCTAACTTACCCATTCAAGATATGTTCAAATAAATGCAACTGCCCATCTCTGCACACAACTGCTAACTTCACAGGCTGAAAGAAGGCACAGGAAGAGAGTTTCATCAGATCAAAGGAAAACCCTCCTGGAAGTTCAGGACATCAAGAGACAGTTGTATGGCTACAATTTGACTTTTTTCAGTATTTAAGAACATTACACTAAATCTGTAAGGAAGATCAAAGACGTAACAACTCAGGAACATTCAGTACAAGTGTGAGAAGATTAAAAAGATAACTCACAACTATACTTTATCACTAGTAATATATCCTGAGTTAAACAGTTCGTACAGTAGCAGACATGGCTAGAGGCACAGGTCTGCAAAGACACTGTGAATATGCTTAGAGGAAAGAGACTGAGATGACTCCTCTGAGGAACTAAATGACAGGGGTACATTAGAGAATACTCTCCAATACATGCAGGAAGAGAGAACTGGAAACATTAGAAAAATATAGCACGAAATACTGCTTTGAGAAATGGAATTTAAAGGCAGCAGGAGAAAAATGTTTTAAATAATTACAGAAACTGTTTGTGAACGTTTCACATTCACACATTTTTCACAAGGCAACTACTTCGAAAGAGTTGTGCTTGTTAAAACTGAGAGACTTGGCAAATGAGCACTGCTACTTTAACTCATTCAAGGCTAGTTAATTCCAAATGCAGTTACACTGCCAAAAACACTTGAAATCAGGAAAAAACAGGACCATACCCAAAACAAATTTTTAGAAATAATTTCTTTTGTGTTTTTCTTTGCTGCCAAGTTCTAACAACCATTTTGATTACTAACTTGTTCTAAATAGGAAACAACTGACATTTCTGCCATCATGAACAAAATTTCTGAAAAAAACCCACTGAATTTGCACTTAGCAGCTTTGAAAAGGAGTATTTCAAACTACAAGCTTTATAAATGCACCTGTAATAAATATCCTTACACCCATGAACTGGCATTTAGATCTCATCTCTGCATAACAGAACCCAAATACAAACCAAGCCTCTTTCTTTACACCCTTAAAAGGAAACTGACGTGATAAGTCAAAACTGTTGAACGTATTTGTTCATGGACTATTACTCCTACCTCTTCTTTGACTTCTGATATAGTCAGGTCAACAAAAGTTGGTTCATCTGTTACTGTGAAAGACATCACAGCATTCTTTTCTTTCCTATCTGATCTGATCTGCCTGCAAGACACAAAAAGTACACATTATTTACCACAGCACAAACAGCACCCTCTGCACCAGATAAGCATTATAAAGCCTATAAACCACTGGTAAATGTGGTGGTATCTACCACATCCAAAAGCACCACACTGACATTTCAGTGTTCAGCTTAGAAAATGTTCTAAGAGCAAAGTAACTCCCAAGTGAAACTGAGCAAGAAAACTTTGCATGAACCTTACATTAAGTGCAAAGAACAAGGAAGTTTATTACACAGTATGTTCTGGCACACACTAGTGATACAAACGGCAACTGGAAGCATGCTCAGACACAGCCAAGGAAAATCTCGTCTTCACTCAATAATCAGTAAGTCGAAACCACCATTAAAGAGATCATCACTGCATTTTTCCAGAGTGCCCCTTCTGCTTTACCTTGTTTAATCATAATCACTTGATGAGTCTGTGCTCAATAAATGATCACAGCCACAAATTATGAAAAGCTTACGTACCACACACTCAATAATCGGTCGTGTATAGCTCCAGACAAGAAATAAAGTCCTGTAATTCCATCAAAGGGTTTACTTTCATTCACAGGTTTCACTGTGGTAAACATTAATGATGACACTGATGTAGCATGGCCTGTGAAATGCTAAGAGAAAAAACAGGATCTTTCCATGATTGTCATAAGCAGTTATATGGCAAAAATCAAAACATTAGTTAACAAAGAACATTAGGAAAGATTCAAGCGTTACTAAGTCAACGAGGACAGCTCAGTAGTTTTTAACTAGTGATCAGTTTCCTTGCATTTCTGGATGTCAAGGAAGCTTTTTCTGACCTGCTAGATATTTATCAGCATTTTCAAACTTAAATGGGGAATCAAAGGCAAATTCACTGGGACTAAATCCATGCAAAAGAAATCACATCCACCTGGACTGCTGTTACTGTCACAGAGCACTCCCCTCTGCCCCCCCAATTTTACATTTCAACCTTTCCAATGGAACTAGATTCAGTTTCATTCTCAACAATGGACACAGGTGTGCTGACACACTAAATTTGGGCAACACACCACCCCCAAGGGCCCCCCAAAAACTGGTTCTTCAATCTACTTTTGCAAATAGTGGTTTTGGTCATTATAGAATGCAGACATACATGGTGGCTGCCATGTGCCAGCAAGCCCACAGTAACAGCACATGTGTACACACTCACCTGACAGCAAGTACCAGGAGATTCAGAGACTATCCCTGTCCTGTCTGCTAGCAGGCAAGAGAACACGGCAGCATTCACGGATCAGCTAAAGCATGGCCATTTGCTCAATGTCTGAGCCCTGCTCAGAGAACAATAAGGAGTTGCTCCTATGCCTTCCAACTGTTTCAACAGCAAAACTGATAATGCCACCAGTCACATGAAATTTAGCAAGGAAACTCGAAGGCTTTGTGGAGGGACTCATGTTAAAACCCATGCCAGCAGTAACTGATACGGTGGTGAACTGAGTTCTCCTGACAGAAGGGTATCAGACAGGGACCCAGTTAAAAAGAACAGCATCCATCTTTCTCCTACAGCCTTGAGAAGGGATGCTGGCAGCATGCTCAGAAACAAAAATTTAATGTCCTCATTCAATTCTCAGCAAGTTGAAACCACAGTGTAGGGTACCATCACAGCAAAAATGTCCAGCAATCCCGAAACTGCCAATTGCATCCTCACATACAGTGAAATTTTTTAGATGTCTGATCAGGAAACACTAGATAGGCAGTGTCACCAATCAAGAAGGGCATTTTTTTGCATCTAGTTTAACAGAGGTACAGAAGTACTTACTCTGTAGACTTCTTTGGTCTCCAAGTCCCACAGTTTTATAGTTCTACCAGCTGACAGCAGCATTTTTCCATCTGGACTGATGCATAGACAAGTGACACTGCTATTGTCGCCTTTCCACTTACTAGAATTTGGATGGAAAGTTTTTGTACAAAAGGAGAAAGATGGAGAAATAGAAAAAACAGTATTCATTAGGATAATCTCAAAACCACCATGATGGAAAATTTAAGGCAAAATTTAAAAACCAGTAATATAAGTAGTCAAAGAAGAGGTCAAAGATATTCTGCTTTTGCGCTTTGCCTTCAAATTAAGTTTACAAAAAAACCACAACTCAAAAATATAAAGTTATTCAATACTGAACCATTGACTTCTTTTTTAATATTTGCTTATTCTGTTCTGAATTCCTCTCAAAGTTTTCTGCTTCTGAAAATAGGGCAAGAAGAGCCATACTATTTTCAAGACTTCTCTATGCACCAAACCATTCAGAAAGGCCTTCTCAACACTAAAATTCAAAGTTTCAAAGCCCATTCAGTTACTGGCCCTCCTCTCAAGTCTCTGAATGTCACTGACAATAACAAACTTCACCTTAATGGTCAAAAAAAACAAAAAGGAAAAAAGATGCTGTCATGAAAAGCCTGAACTTGCCTTGAAGGAATATTGACACTACGTGTTTCTCACAGAACAAAATTGCAAAGAAAGCATTAACACAAATCCTTTACGGTTAGGAAGTAGCCTGCAACACACCGTGTTTTGATTATAAACAGCCTTTCTGGAAATACTTCCAAATAACTTTCACATGTCCAAGCAACACCTCTCCTGTTTTCTAAAACACAGATCATTTACTGTATCACTTTCGATAGAAGCTGAAAATTGTACAGCCCACAAACCTGACAAACAACATTGCACCTTACAGAGAGTATGACAAGATTTTGTATTCTCTTCCGAAGACAAGGTCATGACTAAGAATTCAAAACATTTAATAATGTAAACCAAGAAGGTATTTTCAAATGTACCAAAAAGACGAGTCTAAAGTAGACTGCAGAATATAAAGCACAGCAAAAATCCCTTGGTTTTCACTTTGGATACTCTTCATATAATTTTTTCAGGAAAGAGTTTTAAACAGGATCTCACAAAGGATATGTCCAGAATGCCTCTAAGTAGTCAAGAGTATTTAAGACATGAAAAAGCTACAGAGAGCCAAGAAGTCATCCAGAATGTTTCAGTCTACCTCTCTACAACACCTTGTCTTGCCTCCTCAGACTCTCTCTTCCCCAAGACCTTGTCCCTCTGCCAGAGGTTTCACATGTGCTGCACACACCTCCTGAAGTGGCCCTGTGGAGTACTCCTACAGTAAAGAAAGTCAAACCTAAAGGCACACGGTTTCAATTCCCTTTCTAGCAGTCCATACCTCTATAGGAACATGCCTAGAAGCCTGCAAATCACATTTTGAAAAATTTAATACCACTTGTCTACCCCAGGAGCAACCATCCTGATCTCCCTGTGGGTTACACAAATAATAATTTCCAGGTCCTGACAGGTGTTCAGGAATGCAGGCACTCTCATGTGTACCTTGGGTATGAGCAATTATTGTGGATAATTTGTTTCTTCTGGAAGGTAAAATTTTAAGAGAACTGATTTCTTCTACTCTTTCCAACTTGAGTTACCTTAGGTATGACTCGTAACATTACTGCAGAAAATTTTCAGGTAAAAACCATGATGTTACATTCCTCATGTACTTTCAATCTATACACTGGGAATGATTTTCCGTTGCCATCTTTAAAATGAAAGAACACAATGCGCCTCAAATTACATTTCATAACCACAGCCCCCCTACTCTATGGTCCCTGGTACGGGACAGGGGCAGAGGGAAACATTCAAGAAGTATGACAGCAAAAACTCTCACTTTTCCTGAGAAAGCAGCATGGCTAGGACCCACCTCCAGTACTTGCACATGAACACACACACTGGGGGTACAAACACGGTGAATGAGATGTCCATGGGCAGCTTCAGAGCTTTGATCTCACTGGACTCACAGAACAACAGTGGGATGCCTTGCAAGACAAGGATCTTTAGAAAGGCACTTCAGCAATGACATGCCAGGAAGGCAAAAAGAAGAGGGGTTTCTCCACAGAAAAGTGTAGCATGAATGCATGAAACTTTCCTTTGAAACAGGGAAAAGGACAGAGCATAAATGCATGGGAGAATCCAGGAAACAACAGGGAAGGTTGTACAACAAATCCACCTGGAAACTCTTCCCAGGCACTGAAAGGTCAAAAAAAGTTTCTGGCCACATCCAGCACAGAATTACAAATGGCAAATTGCGTCTAACCAACCTGATTGCCTTCTTAATGAGATAACTGCCTTGGTTGATGAGGAAGAGACACATTTGACTTTAGCAATGCTTGTAACAAGGTCTCACATAGTATCCTTGCAGCCAAATTGGAGCTATATAGCTTGAATGGATGGCCTCTAAGGAGAGTAAGATCTGGCTGCATCACTGAGCTCAAACAGTTGCGATCACTGGTATGAAGTCCAGCTGGTGGCCAGTCACTGGTGTTACTCCCTAAGCACATCTCAATCCTGCTTAATGCCCTCCCCATAACTGCCCAGGTCTTCATTAATGATCTTAAAACAGGACAGAATGCACACATAACTTCACGCTCAATCTCAAATTAGAGAGAGCAGCTGATATCCTGGAGGACGGGGCTGCTACTCAGGGGCATCTCAGCAGGCCTGAGAAGAAAAAGGCTGTCAGAATCTCAAAGCTTAAGAGGAGAATGTAAAGTCCTGCAGGTGAGATGGAAGAATTCCAGTACAGACTGGGGACAAATAACTAGAAAGTAGCTTTGCAGAAAAGAGAGTTGCAGTTCTCACAGTAAAACTCAGCACGAGCAAGCAGGGAGTCCTTGTGGCATTAAGGTCAGCTGTGTACGATCTGCATTAGCCAGAGTGCTGTCAGCAAGTCAAGGAATGTGACTCCTCTGCTCTGTGCAACTCTTGAAACTGCACCTGAGCACTGCGTTCAATGGGACAGGACAACAAAGTCACTGGCATGGTGGAGTAAATCCAGTGGAGGGCCATGAAGGCACCTTAGGGACTAGAGCACATAATAGAAAAGGGAGAAGTGAGGGAACTGGGTGTGTTCAATTCTAATAGAGAAGGCTAGAGAGAGATTTTACAGCCATCTTCTGCTATTTACACAGGATCTCAGCATAATACAACCTAAGGATGCATCTCTTTCCTAGGGATACCAAAGAGGCTACTGATGATGGGCTGCCCGCAGTGCCCATGCCAACCTTAATCAAACCAAGAGCGCTGCAGTAATAATCAACTGCAGGACATGTCACAAAAAAAAGAAACAACATCAAGAGAAGGATCAATGGGCCAGCACACAGTAGGCCTTTATTGAAGAAAGGTAACCAGAATTGTTAATAGAAATTTTGGTTTCTTCTTTAAAGTTTAAAAACAATTTGACTTTATTACAAAAGAAAACAAATGCCTACACCAGACATTTTGTTACTCTGCACTAAGCTCAATTTTGCCCAATGGTACTTTTAACAGTAGCAGCCTGCTCAGACAGCCAAGTGGAAGTGTCCCCACTGCACATCAGCAGCAAGCGAAACCAAGTGGGTTATCATCACAGCAAGGCCCTTCGAGCAAAGCTGGGTGCATGTAGCAGGTTTTACTGGAATGAGGTCTCCCAGTATCTGCTCAAGGATTTTTTTCTAGAATTCAGATTTTTCAGCATTTAGTGGGACTCTTAGTCTTTCAGTCTCACTAAAAGTTAGTATGGAGGGATCCAAACCCCTCTCAGAACAGTTTCATCTAGCCTTTCCAATACACAGAGGAAGATACCCAACTACGATAATTATGCTTTCGTCCCTTAATAAAACCACTTCCAATCTCAGAAAAATAATAGCCAACAGTCACTTTGTGGGCATGAAGCCTGGAAAGCAGAGCGCAGCATTTCCAAAACCTGCAAGGGAGAAAACACACAAAAGCAAGTGTAAAAAAGTTCAACCGAAAAGCAGCACTACTCACCACTTTACTTTGCAGGTCTGTGTGTTCCATTCCACGATGTGTTTGTCGTCTGAACAGCTATACAAGCAGCAGTTGTCTGGATGCCATCTCACACAGTTTACCCTGCTGTCGTGACCACCATCCTACAAAAGGTAACAGAGGGTCAACTCACTGGCGTAGTCGTGACGACTGACTCTTCCCCACACCAACAGTATGAATAATGTGCTCTTTCGAGAACTAAATTCCAACCATTGGCATCTTGAAGATGTGTGTGGTTTTAAAGAACATACATATACAGTTATATAAATTAAAGATATTTCATATTTTGATACACACACGTAAGTATTTTGGCTTGGCTTATACAGCCTAGAGAAGAGGAGACGTTGTCTACAGCTTCCTCACATGGGGAAGCAGAGGGGCAAGCAGTCATCTCTACTCTGTGGTGGACAGTGACAGAACCAAAGGGAATGGCAAGAAGCTGTGTTGGGAGAGGGGGAGTTTGGGTGGATATTAGAGAAAAGTTCTTCACCCACAGGGCACAGGCTCCCCAAGGAAGTGGTCACAGCCCCAGGCCTGCCAGAGTTCAGGAAGTATTAGGACCACGCCCACAGGCACACAGTGTGATTCCTGGGGCTGTCCTGTGCAGGGCCATGTAGAAGCCTGGAAGATAGTCTAATGTGTACGTCTCAAACACTGATAGCCAGATAGCCACGGAACCAACCGAGGATTGTTGGTAACAACATGCTGTGAGAAAGAACAGGATGTGGCTGGAGAGGGGGCCATGAGAAGGTAGAACAGCACTTTCCTGGTTC
Organism: Cnemophilus loriae; assembly: GCA_013397755.1. Lineage (NCBI taxonomy): Eukaryota > Metazoa > Chordata > Aves > Passeriformes > Corvidae > Cnemophilus > Cnemophilus loriae. The sequence continues at coordinate 26,698 of VZTF01001119.1, forward strand.
ATCCTTGTTCTGGCTCCTAGTGATCAGCACAACACAGCACAGCACAAGTGCAGGAATGACTCAAGAAGTGGGCTTGGACCCTTGACAAAAGGCACCCCCAGCACGGGGGGTATCAAGACCACCAAAGGCCCCCAAAGCCCTCCGGCCCATTTCCCGAAAGATCTAGAACAAACTGCACACGGTAACTAATTCACATAGAAAGTGAGAAACTGCTCCAGGGTGGGCAGAACTTGTCTATAAAAAGGTGCCCCCACAAAGCCTGAGTGACGCCCCAGGACACTGGACACCCCATCAGTTGGTTTGATGCTGGAGCCAGGACCGGTGATTTTTCTCTCTTTATTCCTTTTTTATTCTCTCCTCTTTTACCCTACCCCTTATTCACAACCTACCGCTGTGCATTTTTATTAGAAGACACCAATTTCCATGCCAAGTGTATAATTTACTAATACAACTTTGTAGATTTTGTGGAGTCTGTGCCTTTTGTCATTCCTTTTTGACCACAAGCATCTACACACCTGCATGTTCCCTTCAGTTGCAGGGTGAGATGCCACTGGAGAGGAGCTCAGCTTTGATGATCCCTTCCAACTGAGGATATTCTATGTTTCTATGACTTTTCTAGCACTTCAGAGTTAAAAAAAAAAAAAAAATTGTCCTGCCTGCTATTTTTATACACACAGCCAAACAAGGCTAACAGTATGAAATCTGCTCAAAGGAAAGAATAGCCACAGGTGTGTTGCTGAAGTCATCTAAGTGCCTACTTCCTTAAGGGCACTCAGAGGCGAGCAGTGTTCCCTTTGTATCAGCATTCAAGAGCAGACTGTCATCAGATCAGAAGACCCTACAAGCGGTATCACTTCTCCTAACAACCAAAATCTCTGCAGCTCCAAATATAACCTTGAATTATTTATGAAAATATTTAATGGAGTCTGTTTCACTATTTGGATTGTAACGACCTGCTCAGATTACTCCTAAAGGTATCGCTGCAAATGAGCTTTGAGCAGGACAAGCTACATCGCAGCAAGATATTCTGTTCAGTAAAGACAGCTAAAAGTAACATCTCTTATTCTAACAGGAATAATCTTTTAATTCAACCTATATGTAAAAAACAAAGTACTCATAACATCTGCTGTCTTCTATGGAAAAAGAGAGTTTTCAAACCAACTACAACTACACTTTTCAAGCATAGCTTTTCCATACAAGAGTTGACATTCATTAGCTACTATCATTTACACACATCATAATTCTCAGAAATTACTGGTTTCTATAAATTAATGTATGTTTATCACCCTACCTACAAGTTTAGAAGCAAAAGTATACCCAAGTATCTCAAAAGTATTGCGCAGCCATCCATATGGATTTATTTTGCTTGTTATGTAACACACAACTAAAATGGAGGTGCTTGGGAGCTTGGAAAGGCAAAGTGAAAGTCCCTGTGTATCATTCAAAAAAGGTTATGTGCTGAGAGAGCTCAAGAGCTTCCACAAAGGAGGTAAATTTATAGAAGAGTCCATCAGTGTGACACCTTCCCAAGCGCTGATGGGTTCTGCCCTTCTCTCCCACAGTGCCATGCAGGAACTGAGGGCCTGACACTCCCACTGAGGATTTAACTCTCCAGTGAGGCATTTCATCATTACTGTTATCTTTAATGTAAAGTAGCAAATCCATGGACAGCGTTAAGATGTTGCACTAACTTAGAAACCAAGATTTTTCAGCCTAAACTGACCGAAACCATCTGTGTTTGGAAGCGTGTGATGAAGAGCGCACTACTTACTAGCTTGCTTTGTAATTCTCCTTTTACTGTGCTGTACAACAAAATGCTACCAACTGCTGTACCAATAGCCAGGATATCTAACTGCTTGTCCACTTCTCCAACTTCAGACTTCCGTTTTTTCCTCTGGGGGCCATCCTGGAAAATCAAAAGAGAGAAACCATGAAATAAATCAGTCTGACTGGCTAATCTCAGTGTTATAGCAGAGGGAAGGAAAACCTTAAGAGAAGTCTGAGACCCAGACAGCCAGCACAAACTCTGCTCAGACATAAAATGAACACTAAAGTGTACAGAATCCTAGAAACCCATCTTGTACCTCCATGTACAAGGTAACAAACTTGCTATGAGTCACTTGGAAACACCTGGTGGAGGCCATTTTGCTACCCTCCCAATCATATGCATGTGGGAAAAAACACATGTTAAGTTTTTGACAAAGTTCCTGTCTCAGAGGCAGAAGTAAAGATTAACACATTCAGAATACTTCATCCACAAAATAGAAACACTTGATCATGATCAGTTTATTTTTTCTCAAAAGGTAATCAAAAGAGTCTTGCAAACCTGAAGCATTCATAATGCTTCTTAAAAAGTAAGTGCTACCCTATTCCACAGAGGGAAGTGACTGGGACTCAAAGGAAAGGGCTCTGCCCAAGTCCTGTTGTCTGCACCAGAGGTCCTCATACGATCAGGCAATTCTTAAGTCTTCATCCTCTTGCTCTGCAAGTGCTATCAACCACTTCAAGGAGGGATTTCACCTCGTCTCCCTTAACCAAAAACTCGAGAATGCAGATGACTGGGAGGGGGAGAAGGAATAAAACCGGTTCTTAAACATGTGAAACTAAAATAAAAAGGGCAGAAGAAGCCATTACATTTATTTTCACTGGCTTAATCACACAAATTGCACACACACAAATAAAAAAAAGAAAATAAAAAAACTGTTCAAGGACATGAAAACGAAAAAAAACACACTAATGCTACTGTTTAGTTTTTAAATTGGACCTTGGTAAGTCTCCTTACATTTGTTACATCACAGCAAAGCACTCTCTCCAATTTAAAAATTGCTAATGCTTCCTCTACACAACAGATGTATTTGCACTAACAAGCAGCCTAAAGAAGCCCAAGGAGACTGATAAAATGTGAGCAACCAGCTCTGCTCAAGTTTCATGTGGTGTAGCTAATCTGTTTTACAACAGACATGACACAGTGAATGCAAATAATTTCTACTCAGGTCCAGAAATATAATGACAATCAAGATTCGGTAGTTTTCACCACAACTAAGATATAAAAGTTTGAAAGTGAAGGATAAATACTTTAGTCCTTTTGAAGCACGATTTTCTGTTCTTTCTTTATTTAACAGAGCTAACACTTTCTGCAAACAAAAGTGTTTTGGTTTAGGCCAAGAAATACCAAATTGCCATAAAGATAACTTCTACATCCAAAGCAAACTCTTGAGAAAAGAGATTACATTAGGGTTTTTTGCAAGTATTTGTTTAGGCTTTATCTTTCCTGGGAAAGAAAAGTATTTATAAAATATTAAAAAACAGATGCTGAGAAAGTAATGGCAACTAACTGAAACTGCTGTCTGAATTGCAAACACAAAGGCCACAGAGTGGAGATGCAAGTAAAATAATGTGTTTTCTGGTACTTTTCGATCTCTTTATGTAGCTTTACTAACTACCCCACACACCCCCGCTGCAAAGAAAAACCAAACTTAATAACAGACTTTATCCTCTTCCCCTGAATAAATCTTTCAACTAATTTTTTTTCACCCTCCATTTCAGTTTGCTATGGCAAATTTCCTTGGAACAACTCAAAGTCACAACAGAATTCCCACAAGTGCACAGTTATTTCCAGGGTCAAGAGAAAGCAAGCGGCAGGGAAGTTTTCTCCAGGTTTTTTTCCACATGCATTTCTTTACTGACCACCTCTTATCAGCAATAGGAGTGGAGCACTTTGTCAGAAAGTTCTGCATGAAGAAATGACAGTGGAAAATTCAGACACCTGTTAATGTTCAAAATGATTTGAAAAAACACTCCAAGAACTTAAAAAAAAAATATCAATCGAACCTCTCTACCCTCCATTAGATTAGTACACAGAGAGACTGACAACTTGCACTTAACATCCATATGGGATTCACTTGTGGATCAGGGTCTTAAATAGAAGAGAACCCCGTTGTCATGAACAGGACAGGATAAGTATCAGTTTCTTTGTCATTTGATTTCTTTTTCAGATTTATGGAAACTCAAGCTTATTTAAAAATCCTTCCACTTTGCCTGAAAAAGCACGATGTTTGAATTAGCAGAGATGGTTAAAAGAAGTTACTTGAAAAGGAACTGCACACACATTTTTCTACAATGTTCTTCCTTGACTAGGTAAGCCACTGAGACTTTCTAAACAGAAATCTGTCGCTCACAAGTGCCATACAGCACTTACAACACTGAAATGGAGAGAAATCTAAAGGTCTTGACGGTTGACAGTGACAGAGCAGTTGCAGCTTGTTATGAAGAAAGTGAAAGAAGGTGTTTTGAATATTGGAGGTCTGCTCTTGCACAAGACACCACCTGGAGCAGGAGGCGATGAACACTGCACACAGGAAGCACGTGGGCAGGGAGCATCCCAGCAAAGCCACTCCTGCATCAGCAATTCCAGAGCCTGCAGTTCAAAACGTGATTTCTAATATTCCCCTGTAACACGTGGCCTCTTTTAACATGGCAGCAGTCCCAAACATACTGAATTTAAGTGCAATTTGGCCAAACACCATTTATAGCTACCTACTGGCAGAGTTCTACCCCAGAACCTCAGATACTAGAACTGCTAGACAGATGTCAACTCTCCAGGAACAAAAAAAAAGAGATTAAATAACGCCAGAAAAAAACACATTTAATAAAATGTTTTCGGCAGAACTATCACAGTTTTAGTTCTACAACTCAGTCTAAGGAGAAAACCAATGACTTTTGATGGTTTTATGGCACAATTATTCCAAGAAACAGTCTGCTTCCCAGCTCCACTTTAAAATTTACCAGCTTTCAAGCAGGGGACAGGATTCGAACTACTGGAATAACTAGTGAGCACTGAGATGTAGCTAAGTGGTGTCTAGTTAAGTCCATTTTTATATAACCTTAAACTAGGGTAAATTCAAAGACCAGTGGGGTTTAGGAGTGTGTCTCTAGAAAAGGTTATTTTAAAAAAAGTTTTAAAAGCCACTCAGAAAACTCTTGTGCTTGACTTATGGCACCCACAGCAGAGCAGTGTGTCAACTTTAATTTTATTTCACACATGACAGATTAACCCCATTTTCACATGCCAGTTGCAGAGAATTTAAGAGCAAAGAACCTACACAGCTTTGCAGCTAATGAACGGATCCTTTTTATTTTAAAGTTACGTGACAAACGAACAGGTTCGGGCCCATCTAAAACTGACTCTTTCTACCTCATTCTTCCCATGTCCCAGGAGTTTTCAAAGTTTAGGGACTAAGCTGCTCAACTGAGCAAAACAAGATAATATTGACCCCCTTCGGGTTGATAATCTGTGTTTTAAGCATTCTGAAATAGGCTTAACAGCATTTCAAATACACCGAATTGCTGATTTACCGAAACACACTTTAAAAAGCACCCCTTACTTCTTACGATAAAGCGGGTGGATTTCACATACTTTATCCAGGTTTTGCATTCTTTTTTCCTCAGGAAATGGTATGTCCCAGCTAAAGAAAATGGCACTACTTCAACACAAAGGGGATAAAAAGGTATCCCAGTATATACTCCAGATACTTTCAGGTTCGGTGTTCACCTGAGGCGAAGTGAACTAAAACTTGATCAAGGTGGAGAACATCCAAGCGCTCCTGATGCATGCTGTGAATGGAACTACTGAACACCTTCTTGCAGGATTCCCGGACTCAGGAAGATGAATCACAGACAGTGTAGCAGCTTGCATGGGAGTTCTTCCAAAGGTAAGGAAGTGTGGAGAGCTACTGCCCTCATCGGAAAGTGAACTAAGCGGGCGCACAGCAGCTGACCTGCTCTGCAGCATCGCATTTTCAATTAAGGCACGACATGCCATCAAGTAACATACCTCGCTCCTTCAAGGAAGGCTTCTTCCACGCAGATAATGTGAGAGACAAATGGTTTTATACAGTCAGTGTTTCTGCCGAATTTTTGTTTCGAAAAAACACAAAACAGAGCCTCCAGAGCCGCTTCCCCCACCAACACGTGAAATTTACCTCGTGCGGCGCAATCCTGGGAGGTGGAGCGGCTCCCCCCGCGCACCCCCATCCCGGGGGGCGACACACGTGGTCATACCCCAAACCCCAGGGCCACAGGCAGACAGGGCGGGACGGTGCCCGAACCCCGCGGAGCCCACGGGACCCTCACCCCGCTCGCCGCGCCCCCGCTCCCCGGCCCGCCCGGCCACATGGCGCCGGGAGGGCGGGGTGAAGCCGAGCGGGCCGCGGCCACGCGTCAGGGCTGCTCGGGTCGCCGCCATCCCCATCCTCATCCCGCCCCTCACGCGTGTCCCCCCTCGGCTCCCCGCTCCCTCCCCTCACGCACCTTGCTGGGGGGCTGCCGCGCCCCCGCCGGGGCCCAGGCCAAGCATGTGCAGGCGGCGCTGAGGTGGGCGGAGGGCACGTACTCGTGCTGCAGGCGGCTGCCGGCCGTGTCCCACACGCGCAGCCGCCCATCGGGCCCGGACGAGGCGAACAAGCGGCACCCGCGGGGGGAGAAGGCGCACGGAGGGGCCGCCATGGCGCGCGCTCCCCTCGGCTCTGCCCGGCCCG
>VZTF01001119.1:33552-69597 GCA_013397755.1 Cnemophilus loriae
GGCGGAGGCGGTGCTGAGCAGCCCCGGCGGCGTCCTGCCCCACCGCGACATCATCGGGCAGCTGCCCGGGCAGGTGCTGCGTGCTTCGGGCGGGGCGCGGCTGCTGCTGAGGCGGCCCTCGCTGGACGAGTACGTGCTGCTCATGCCGCGGGGACCCACCATCGCCTACCCCAAGGTACCGGCTGGTGACTGGGAGGTCGCTGGCCGAATCTCGCCTTCAGTTTTTCGCGAATAGTAAGGTGCCGTGTTTTTCTCTCTCGCAGGATATAAGTGCTATGTTAATGATGATGGATATCCACCCGGGAGACACCGTGTTGGAAACTGGCAGCGGGTCTGGTGCTATGAGCTTGTTTCTGTCAAGAGCAGGTGAGAACCTGGCTTTATAAAACACAGAATTTATTTATTTCCTTATCACAATTTACGTTTCTTTTGCCCAGATACTTACAGTTCTTGTGGTCCTTGCTACTTAGCTCATAAAAGCTTTGCTGCAGTTCACCTGTTCATGTATAGTTTGTTGATTTGAAGGAAAGGTACATCAGCACGGGGCCTGCAAACCATTTTGACTATGCTTAGAGGGCTGTAGTGTAAATGGTTACCGAAGGCCTTGCAAAAAGCTAAGTTTTAGCCATGCCTCAAGATCACTCAACTGCAGCTGGTCTTGATATGTTGGGCCCAAGTTTCAAGGTCAGCAGTCGCACCTCTGCTTCTTCTCCCTCTTTCTGCGTCCTACTGCTATTGGTTTTGTCTGGTCATCTTTCTGAAATAAACTAGTGTTTGGGGTTTTTTAGTTCCACTGGGATTTTGAAGCTAGCATGGGATTATCCTCAACGCAACCATTGCTGCAGTAGGAGCTAGAAACTGACAAAACAGAAGATAAACATCAGCACTTCTCTTTCCATTTAGACAGAGGGAAAGTAAGAGTCGTTTGCTTTCCCCATCTTGCCCTACAGGCAGACCCGAAACACAAAGAGATGGAATACCTGCTACTGACTAAGGCAAAATTTAGCTCTTGCTAAACACAGCAACTGATTTTTCTGCCTTGGGTGTTCAGCCTGCTGTGGCCATTTTATACGAGCACACCTGAACTTGCCAATTATTCCTCTCATTTTTCAGACTTGTCCAACAGTTTTTTTCTAATCACTTTAATTTAGCTGTAGATAGGCCAAGTGGGCAAAACCATATGCATTACTAGGCTGCTAACCCTATCCATGGGAAGAGCACAGTTGTTGTGTGCCAGATCAGCTCTGTTTTGAGGAGTGGGAAAAAGATAGGAAATTGCATTGCTGTTTTCAAACTTACTGAAATTAAATCGGCACCAAATACAGCCAGTTTTAGTCACAGCTGAACACACTTTGGTGCTGACACAGAAACAAATAGATTTGATTTGCTGTTTCCTAATGGTGGCTGTTTTTGCCACCGTTAAATACCCACCAGAGATACCCAGCAAGAAAAACAGCTGCTACATGGGTAAATGCTGGAATTCAAATCTAGTGGATACCTTACCAATGTTTATGGAATGACTTAATTTCCAAAATTCTCATTGATTTAACAGATTTCATTCATCTCTTCTCTTAATTATTATTCATTTTATGTTTTCTTTTCCATTCTTTCTTTAATCATTCCTAGAAACTTACTGACATGCAACAGGATAAAGTTAAGAGAGGGGTATTTACCATGACTTTAAGATCTTTGAGAACTGGAAAATATGATGTATGCAAACTTGACATACTGTAGCTTCACAGTAATGAAGTTTTGCCTAGCTATTTTACCTTGTTGTTCTTATTTTTACAAAAAGTAGTTTCAAAAAGTAGGAATTACTTTGAATGAGCGGGGTTAAGACTGACCTCCCAGTGTGAAGAATTTTATTTTTCTGATGTTTCTAAACTGATAACCTGAAGTAATAAGGAGTTGGCACTGTGGCTCTACAACTGCTTCAGGTGATCAAAGGCAATATGCTGCAGCCTTCCCTTTCTTACAAGTTGGTTCTGGCCTTTGTCTGTCACAGAGTGAGCTGGATCAAGGAGTGACTGTTGGGAAATCCATCCCTTCTTTTATTCAGTCATCTGAATGGATTTGCAGTGGAATCACATAGGTGAGGGAAGGAGCCTGGTGACTTCAAACTGAAATGGCTTAGAAAGGCACAGAACCTCACCCGGGGAGCTGCTGCTTCCTGAAATGTTCCTGCACCAATTCCAAAGTAGCAAGGAGAGAGAAATGAGTGGTGGGATAGGCTTGAGGAACTGGAAGAATACAAATACAGAATAATACAGCAGTGCACACCCTGCTGTCTGCCTGCACAGCCTGGAAATGCTTCCTTTGTGAGAAACATTGTACACTGGACTCATGGTAAATTTCAGAATAGTAAATTTAGACTTAATAATTTATTACTGTTGCAGACACTAACAGGAAAATTACAACAACCTTTGTAAATCAAAGAGTACACTGGAAAACTTGTCTGTGGTGCCGAGATCAGTGAGCAGGTCTGGGGGTTTTCTTAGCCTGTGAGCCATGAACACTGGTGCAGCATTCTCAGCTGGTACCTCTGGTTGCTCTAGCAGAAGGACCAGGGCCACAGATGCTCAACTTGTCTTTTGCTGCAGGAGTGACTTCAGGAGAACATCTCAGGAATGGTCTGTGCTACTATAACTACACTTTATTTCATCTGTGCATTGATGGATTTCCGTCTGTGAAAGAACTAACGTGGTACTTTTTCTGCATATGTGTGTTTTAAATGTAAAGAAAACATACATTGTCATTGATTGTGTCATATGTGATAATTTTCTATACTGGAGATGAAAAGGTGTACTTATGTTATAGACTATGCTTTTTTCCTTTTTTTTTTTCCCAAGTCTTTATAACAGCAGTGAAAAGTGGTGAGTAGAGTGTCTTTTGTTTGTTTTCAGTTGGGCCCAAAGGACGTGTTCTAAGTTATGAAATCAGAGATGATCATCATAGTTTAGCTAAGAGGAATTACAGGCACTGGCGTTCTGCATGGGCAATAGGACACATGGACGAGTGGCCAGATAACGTGGAGTTCATTCTTAAAGACATTTCAACAGCCGCTGCAGATATGAAATCTGTAACACTGGATGCAGTGAGTGAATTCAAACAATTCCCCCATTTGACACGTGTCTTTTCCCCATAAATGAAAACCTCTAGTGCTCGCACTCACAACAGGATGCCCATATCCAATGTAACATGAGAAAGAACAAGCAGGTGCTCATCAGTGAAAGAAACATTATAATTTTTTTGTCAGACACAAATGTTTTCAAGGCTTCAGTTACAGATTCTCAAATGAAAGAGTGATAAAGCTGTACTATGGAAATATTACAATTAATTACTGCTGTCTTTTAAGCAAAGACCAACTTACTTTTTTTGTATTTTTGAGAAACTGATATTTTTATGAGATACATATTTCAAGCATTTAATTTCAGAAGAATACATAACCGTATGGAAATATGTAACTATGTCACCACTTTGCTGTCAGCTATATAGAACGCACAATGTAACTAAGCCGTAATTTAAAGAATGCTATTGCTTGCTCGCCTATTCTGCTTCTTTGTATCCAGGTTTCCTAAGAGGAGACATGCTGAGGAAAATAGCTTGATGTTAACCACTCTTCCCCGTAAAGCAGACAAACTACTTACATCTTACTAAATGCTTTAAACATATAGCAATTTTTTTTAAATGGTGCAAGCAAAGGAATATAATACATACCATAAAAATACCATTTAAAAAAACGTTTTAAGTAACAGTCCTGCAGGAAGGATCAGATATTGCATATCCCATTGTTTTACAATCTGAATAGCTTCCTAGCAGAAGACAGATAAATTGCTAAAGATAGATTTTTTTTTTTTAATCTTGAAACAGACAGCAAGTTAGACATTGAGACCATAATGCGCTCTTTTTATGCATTTGAACATCTTTTTTTTTTTTTCACATTTGGGAAATAGGTATTCAAATGTGTTAGTAAATGTAGTCTTCTAAAAGTTTTTGTTACTGTCAGGATGATGGGATTTAATTACTAAGAGGTTTAACTTCCTACAGACCTAGTAGTCTAGTAGCCTAGTTTGACTTAGTTGGTGAAATGCTACTTGCTGTTTTAATAGAAATTCATTTGGAAGTAGAGAGGACTTCATTTTGTGGAAGTGTGCATGTCAGGCTTTGAGAGGCAGTAATAAAACAGGTTGATGATTACATATTGCTGTTGTATGCATCTCTTTTCCGTAACCGTTTTTTCCCCCCAAGCATTGTTGTCTGTTACATTGATACATGTACATATGTTTTCCCAGTAAACATTAACATGTCTTTCTCTTGCAGGTAGCTCTGGACATGCTGAACCCTCAGTGTGCTCTGCCTGTTGTACACCCAAGCCTGAAAGAGGGTGGGGTGTGTGCGGTGTACTTAGCAAAGTAAGTATTTACTTCTGGCACCTTTATTCAGGCATTACCTGGCCTTGGTACAAAACCAAGCATCTTCCGAAATACACATGCAGCATTAATGAAAAGGTTGACAAAGCTGGGTTTTTCCCCATGTAACTTTCTTTGGGAGTTGCACTCAGTATAAAGTACACTTGGCCAAATCCTTTGGCCTCTACCTGGGGAATGTTCTCATTCTAGTCAGTGAAGTTTGTGCTTTATGGCATCCTCCAAGTAACTGCACTGTTTTCCAGTGAAATAGTTAGGTTGCTCCTTCACCTTAAAACTGAAGGACTCGTGTAACCTCAAAGGTAAAGAATGTGCCGAAATCAGTAGAACTGAGATTGTGTGATTTGGGTTTTCAAAATACTACTTTATCCTTTGCATTTCTTCAAAAGCATCACACAGGTTATTGACCTTTTAGACAGAATACGGAGCTGCAAGCTTCCTTTTTTGTGTGAAAGGATAATTGAGGTAACTCACAGAAGCTGGTCAGTACTCCCTGCTAAACTAAAGCATTGGAAATCAGGCCAAATGATGGAAACTCAAGAAAATATTGAAGAACCACCTCAACATGAATACGAAGAAATCCATATTCAGGATCAAGCAGTTCTTAATGAAAGCAAATACAATGGTAAGAACTTTACAGCTGGTGAGATACCCTATTACTGCACTTTGATAATCCAGTGTAGGAAGAGGCAAGATTTTTTCTTAGGTCAGCTGAGAATAGGCAATGTTTTGGACAGCCTAGACCTTGTCAGGTTTAAAAAAAACTATTAATTGTTATTTAAGTTTAAATGTCTCATTAAAAATCTGAGCTAAATAGAAATAAATTGCAATCTGCAATAAAGAATGCCTGCCCTTCTACTGTTTTCAAATTTTTGATTTTTAATAAAATTCAGTTCTTTATACTCATCCTATAGCTGCTTTAGAGGACCCTGATGGACTTAAGGATTCCTTCGTGTGCTCTGTTTTAAAGTTATGCTGTTCTGGCAAATCCAAAAATGATGACATATATATATATTTATATGACAGATGTAAATACGTATACAGTATAGATCTGCAAAATGCAAAGAGTTCTGAATATACTGATAGGGGACAACAACAAAAAAAGAAAACATGTCAGGGAAAAATATTCCATGCAGTTTGTCAACTCTAGTATGCATGTATGTCTTAAACTTGTGGGAACAAACTAAAAAAAAATGTCCTTCTCCCAGAATCACTCTGTGATGCTGCTGAAAGAAACTGCTCAGTGCCTTACATTGCCCGACCATCCCACTGGCAGGAAGGTCATTCAGGTGAGACACTTGGAAAAGGTTTATCTTAAATGTTCAGTGGTATTTTTATTTTTAAAAAAACTACTTTTTTTTTGTACTGGCATTTGGTATGTTCCTATATCATTAAATCATAAAACTTATAATAATAAAAGTATCATTTAATATTGAAATACTAAAGTAGTAACTTTTGTTTTTTAATTAGCATTCCTTACCAAGCTGAGAAAGTTTCGACCGCTGCTTTCTTGATGCTGCTGCCTCCTCAGCTGCTAATTTGAATATTGTATCAGAATAAAATAAAACATTACAAAGTAGATGCTACGTTTTGCAAGTTGTGTAACTTTTAAGTAACGACTGGTCTGATTTCTACCTCACATCAAGTTTGAAACACCAACTATTTCCCCGCTATGTAAAGGGAGAAATTTGAAGTGAATCATCACGTCTGGTGTTGTGATGCAGCCCAGGTTGTTCTGCAAACCACAGTATCTGTTTCTGTCTTATCAGGTGTATTTCATTCTCCATTGCTTGTAAACCAATCCATGGATTTATCTTGGTTCAGGCTGCTACATGGTTGCCTTTTGCTGGACAGGCTCTGCCAGTCTACCAGAAATAAGGAGAAAAAAAATTTAGTAAGAAAATAGAGGATCAAAGGCTGCCCTTTGAAATGAATACTTTGGTAGCTTCCAACTGCTTACTATAGGTTTCTTTAAGAAAAACATTCTTAAAGCATAACTTGAAGAGATGCTGAAATTTAGTGACTGTCTTCACTTGATAAAGCTGTGCTTATTTCAAGATCAAAACAGTTGTTGACAGGCCCAGCCCTGGTTCCCTTTCAGCACTCATGCTGCAAGTTGCCTGGTTATTTGTGAACTTCACTTTATATAAAGTATTCTCAAACACTTGGGAGGAAACACAGTTTTTTCTGACCCTTGTCAGACATGAGAAGCAAGAGCTCTTACGTGAAGACACTGAAAATTAAGTCATTTTGGGTCTCACGTGAGCAAGTGGTGATGTTTAACACATTAAATTATTAAGTTATGTTTTGTAAACACCTGACTTGTTTTCTATCTCAGGAAATATTCAAATGCCAAATTTTTCAAAGTTGAGGGATCACAGTTGTACTGAAGCTGTCAAAAGCAGTAACAATCCTAACATAATAGTGAAAATTTGGATAGTAGTGAGAACATATGTAAATAAAACATACAGAGCTATAAAAAACTACCTTTGTATTAGATAAGTGTAGTAGGGCCTCTGCACTTGTTAAGTACATGAAAGTATCTTTGCAGAGCTGTGGCCTTATCCTAGCTGAGGCCAGATGCCCCAGGAAGTTTACATCTCAAGTGTGTTTCACTTTTAATAATAAATTTAATAATGGGTTTGCCACACAACTGCTGTATGTAATGGAGGCCCCTAATGCAAAGGCTGAGGATGCTGTTCTGAGTAGATTAATGGGCAGAGATTCAATTACATAAACAATTTTCACATAAACTCTTAATACTGGTATAGGAGTAGAAAACAAAACAGTCTTGTATAAATTGTCAACAAATGAGAGACACTGAGAGGAAAATGGGAACTGTAATTTAACCTATGTCCAAACTCATTCCACAACTGAGCATCCCACCCTTTCTCAAAACATGCTCTCAGCAAGAGCACTTTAACTCACTTAACACACACCAGTATTTTTATTGTTCCAGCCAAACATAAGCGTTTAAAACAGGACTCTTAATGTCATTTATAATGCAAGAATAGTAACAAATGCCTAAATAGACCAGAATGCACTCAAAATCTCCTATAGTAGATAAAGGTAATACAGACTCAATGTAAAGCAGTTGATACTTCCAGGAAATCAAGATACAATATGTGAAAATGAAAATGAATCCATGAAAGTAAAAGTGCAGTTCTGCCAAGGTAACTGCATGTGTAATAGGGAGGGACAGAGCAGTCCCTGCAGCACTATGAAGGGCAAATGTGGCCCCAGTTGCCTAAACTAATGGAAAATTATTTGCAATATTAAACCATACCTTGGGCTTTATAAGAAGGAGAGTCGATGAGCATTTTTTCAGTTGAAAAGGTGTCCTTCGATCTCTGGGATGAATGTAATTCCATCATCTCCAGCGTGTCAGTAGATGAGGAGGAGGATGATAATCCGAGTCGTACAAATCTGCCTTTCTTCCCGCAGAGCAGGCAGTCTGTAGGAGTAGCACTGGGTCCTCGGGGCAGCTGCACTTCGTCATCGTAATTCCTCAGAGCTCCGCTGTGGTGCACAGAGCGCTCCCGCTGCCAGATGTAATGTGTTGGAGCGATAGCCATCACCTGTGGGAACAGCCGCGGCACCAGGAAATGTAAAAATAGTGGGAAAACATAAGGCTGAAAACGAGATCCAGTTAGTGCATGGCAGGGAATTAACGTAGCTGAAATGGGCATCATCTCTTATCTGTCTCATACTGTCCCACTGGAAAGTTTGCTCTCTTAGGCAGGAGCAAGTAATCCCGATACCAGCCAGGTGTGGAAACATCCCAGCTTCCAGCCTTCTATGTCCACGTGAGTCATCACAATCACCAGGTCATGCTCGGGATGTTGGACACAAGGTGGTGTCTTTGGCCAGCTACTAAACATCAGCTGACAGTGTTCATCATCCCTGAAATAACCGCGGTGGGAAGCTGGGACGGTATGCAGGGAAAAGCATCCTGCACTCGCCTTGTTCCTTGTGCTTTTCCCATAGCATCTAATCCCATCCCCAGAAATGGGCCTCTAAAGTAAATGAGATTTTCTTTTCCACCATCTAGAAGTAAACATTATGGACTTGGAACATGACAAGGGTTTTTCCAGATACACATTTCACCTGAAAAGTGAGGAATATATTTTTTCCTTATAAATTGTAAAGCACATAAAATTATTTCTAAAGTGGATGAAGTGAAACATATGAAGGTAGATTTTAAATAAAAGGTATTTGCATAAAGCAGATTTTAGGCAATAGAAACTAATTACTTTTAACAGTGCAATATAAAATATTCTAGTTTACTTAAAAAACATAGTTTCAAACAATGTATTTGAAATGGAGAAGGAAAAAATATCATGGAGGATAAATAGACGGTTACATTTTAGCAGCATCTTTTCTTTCCCATGGAATGTCTATTTACTTTAGGGAAGAAATTGTACAGAGCTAAATTGCTAGCTGGTGTTAATTGTTGTGATTTCAGCATCTGCAAAATTAAGTCTCCCTCCCTACCTCTTCACAGCAGCGTCTGCTTACAATAGCCCTGTAGTCAATTCTACTCCACAGCTGATCTCTTAACTTTAAGAAATCAGGGAAGAGCTTTCTCCAGGCTTTGCCCAAAGCCCATGGGAAAATGTCATACTTTGCTTCTTCATTGTCTTCTTCAACCGTATTTGCCAGATACCTTCAAATACATATATGTTTATGTTTGTAAATATTATTCAGTCTTAAACCACTATATTAGAATTATTTCTAACATAAAATAACAGACATATTGCAGTGGTTCTGTTTCCTAATATTGTGAGGAAAAAACACTAACAAAATACAGCCTTCTCTCTGGAATACAGTATTATCTTAATTAGCTCCATATGCATCCTTTGGGTAAAAAAACCCAAGCTTTTATAAAAATTGCTTTACCCTAGAGTTTCCTAAATTAGGAGAGAAGCAAGAACTAACATATTCTCACATCCTTCTCTAAGCTGGCAAGAAACCCTTGAACTAAAATGAACAGTTTCTGATTGATTCTTTAAATTCTTTAAATAAAGCTTAAAACTATCCTGTGAAATATTCAACTTCACATTTTTTACTTTATTGATTTTTGCTATTCTTGGAAAATTACATTGCTCATATTAAGTTAGGAGCAAACAACTAAATACAGGTCTACCTTCAGTTATAAATGAAAAACTTAAATTAATTTTTTTAACGTCTCTGTTCTTCCCTTCCTTCATTATCTGTTACTTTTAGTTTTGGATTATCTTCTCAGACAACAGGAGAATGTTTACTTCCTCTGGATCCACCTGATACTAAACTCCTGTAAATCATGCTTGAAAAAATTAGGACTTCTAGTCTCTTCCCCAGTTTTCTCACGTGCTCCTGACCCCAGTATTCTCTCTAGTCCCAGTCTCTCCAGGTCCAAGTCCAAGTCTCTAGTCCAAGTCTCACCCTTTGCCCCCTTCTAATCCTTTCACTGTTCTGGCCTGGCTTTTCCCACTTCAGTGGAGTCAGAGGGCTCCCTCCTCCGTGCTCTGTGGATGTCACCCACAGTACCAGTGACAGTAGAAGGAACAGCCACCTTTGCCCCTGCACTAGTGTGCAAATCAGAGCGTCTGAGAAGCGATGGTACCGAGAAAGATGACCTGAGCACCATAACACTGAAAGAAAATGCAGAACCCTCTGCAGGTATAGCCAAATACAGAGGGAATTATGTAGGCCTGGTAAAGATGGATTACTGATTCCACCACTCTTTCAAAGTGTAGGCATTTTACAACTGTTCAAAAAAGTCCTCAGAAATTCTCCAGCAACATTTTTACAGTTGATTTAAAGCACGTTGACAGAAATTTTAATAAAAGGTTACTCCTCAGGCGCCTATCATGGTGAGATGTTTTGATACAAATGACTTAAAGGCTGGCAAAGATATGAAATAGGGTCTTAGAGAGCACCTGTGAGCCACATATATGTTGCTGTGTATTGCCCTGCATATATTTCTTGTAATGCTTAAAAAAGCTCCCAGATTCAGTTTGGTAGGCAGAATGCCTCTCTGTGTATCACTACACCACTGCAAGCATCCCCTGTCTGCTGCTCAGGCTTGTTCCATCACAGGAAGAATGTTAATTTGCACTATTTATGTACAGTACGTAGATTATCATAGAAGCACAGAATGGTTTGGGTTGGAAGGGACTTTAAAGACCCCCTAGTTCCAGCCTCCCTGCCATGCCCTAGGGATGCCACCCACTAGATAAGGTTGTTTATTTACTACCTCAAGGAAGTCTCATCACACATCATAATTATCACTGTCATAAAGAAATAATGCAAAGTTTATCCTAATAAAACCAGATGATTTTAAAGTACTTACAGAGCCACAAAGAAATTGATTCTGGTATGCTCACTTGGTGTGAAGTTAGCTCTCTTGAAATAAACGAAAGTCATTGCCAAGAGATACTGTTTTAAAATGTAAAATGAAGTATCAGTGTGTTATTTAGGTATAGTATTTCCTAAATTGATTAACACATTTATCTTGCACCGAGGTATTTTCATCATTTTTAACAATGAGGAAAGCATGAATTAAGTTTCTTGAAACTTCTATGTGAACCCATTAGAAAAAAATGATGTTCTGTATTTGCATTAAAGTATCAAGTAATTAAGGGCAGATTTTCTCACTCAATGTATGTTCTATTAACTAAGAAGGAAATACACTTAACCTTGTCTGCAATTTCACAGCAACAGTCCATCCAAAGGAAGTCTTGGATTAGATCATCATCTGTAACAAGAGAAAGCTGTAGCGTTTCAAACACCAAAACTGTTGATGTTAGAAGGTATTTATAAATAACAGATGGTCTTTCATTAAACCAAATAAAAGATAAGAAGCTAGACCCACCAGTAAAGAATAGAGAAACTGAGAGCAGTAGGAGAGGTCAGGTGTGAAAAAGGCTTACGTGACAAAAGAAAACAAACTACCAGAACAGCAAGGTGGAAAATCTGGTGACTGCATTTCTTCTATTCTCAGTAACAGCAAACAAAAGTGAAAAATAACCAGTATTTTTTTCTCTTTGCATAATTTCTTCCTGCATTACATGCTTCCAGGTGATAGCACACCATTATTTCAGAGGAACTACAGACTGCTGAGATCCTGCACCTTGATTACCTGGCAGCCTTTATAGGGCAATACTTGCTTATTTTTGGTCAGTGCTTCATTGTCCATGACCATGTACCGTAATTACCACGACCTCTCTCTCATTCACTTCTGTATTTAAGGGTCAAATAAAAACCAGCTGTAATCTTCCACTATCACTCGATGTGTTTGCTAAATTAAATAAATACAAAACTTTATATGAAAGAGACACAAATAAAGAAGAGATACTCCAGCTCCTTAGATCGTCTTCCCAGTCCACTTCTCCCCCCAGAAGTTTATTCCCACAGTAAATAACATGTTTAAGAGACAAGGAGTCCTTTTTTTTAAGGCTTGTGTAAAACAAGCTGCACATTGTTTTACACATATTTGTTGAAACATAAGAGAAAATAGAAAGGAAAATTATCATAAAATAAAAAGTAGCAAACCACCTTGGTTTCATTTGTAATTTTAAAAAGATACTTTTCATCAGTTTGGTAGCCCTTGTATTTTTAACTTAAGCATTAAATATTTATATACCAAAATATAACAATGAAACGTTTTGATAAAGAATTGCCATTAGTTTTGATATAAAAAGCACTCTCAAGATTACTGAGCTTAGAAAACATTCTGTTCAGTCAATGCATTCACATCTCACATTATTAACCTACCAAATAATTTAAAGAAAGCTGTCATTTCCTGTCGCTGAATAACTAGACATGGTCCCTTCGGACATTTATATTTCTGACTAGGAACCCCTTTTTCACAATTTTCTTGATGGTCTTTAAAAGCAGGTCGCTTTAGTCTAGTAAGTTTTTTTTGTTGGTGTGATCTGGATGCACTCGATTTTACATGAACAGTGACAGTGGGAGGTGTCTGACACACCAGATTGTGTTTCATTTCGTTAAGCAAAGGTTCCTGTTAAAAAAATAAGAAGAAATTAACTACAAAAACAGTCAGTTTCAGCACTAGTACATTTCTTTTGTTCACATGAAACGTTTCAGTAGAGCTTGTACGTCAGGTGATTGAAAATCAATTTTATTGGTACTGAAGTCTTGTCCCCTAACACAGCCATGTAGAGTTCTTTGATTTAGTTCTAATTTTATAAAGTTTGGGGGTTTTTCCCCCAGCAGGAGCCTTCAATTTTTCTTTTTCCAGTCAACTTTGGAAAACGGGAAAAGAGCCTTTCCAGAAAAAGTTGCTGTTTGTCAGGTCCTCGTAGCTCCACATATTTACTTAGATCTACCAAAAAACCTGTCTTCTTCCCCTCCAATTTGTGTCTTTTTTAAAAAGGAATATTAATAAATTAACACAGCAGAACTGTGATTGAGCCATGTAACATTAAAATCAAGTCTTGAGCTCCTAATTGCCATTGGGAATTAAACTTATCCCTCAAGCTGGACATACCCTGGAGGAAAACATACCTGTGGTGTTTGTAACCGCAAAATTTAAGGGGATACCAAAATGGAGAGTGAGGAAGAGTACTTTTTGGCGGGATTAAATGTATTTGCGTCTTCAGTAGGTCTCTCCGCAGGGGGCTGGTGGAGGCTGGCTCACAGCAGCCTACCCGGCTCCGCAGCTCTTGGGTGGCTGCCGCACAAACCCGAAAGGCCCCTCAGGCGCGGCTGTGATTTTGGCTCCCCACGAGAACGCCCAAAGCCGCCCGTGCCGCGCCCGCCCCTTCCCGCCTCCCTCAGCGGCCTCCCCCTCACGCCTCCGCACCTCGAGTGGCGCCCCTCGCAGCCAATCAGCGTGCGCCGGGCGGCCGCTCCAGCCAATCGGACGGCGGGGCGCTCTCTCCTCCCGCCCCTTCTGTTGCCGCCCAGGGCGCGGCAGCCAATGGGAGCGGGGCATGGCCGGGGCGCGGCGGGCGCTGGACATGGCGGTACCGCCTGGCTCCGCCCTCGCCACCAGGAGCGGCTCTCAAGCCTGGCTTGGGTCTGTCAGCTGCGCAACAGCACTGCAGAACCTTGCTGCCTTCCTTCCTTGCTGCCTTCCTTCCTTCTTTCCTTGGCTTTTTACGTGGGGATGTAGTGACAGGATAAAGGGGAATGGATCCAACTTGAGAGTAGGCTTAGGTTAGATGTCAGGCAGAAATTCTTCACTGCGAGGGCCGTGACAAGGCATAAGTTTCCCAGAGAAGCTGTGGTTGCCCCATCCCTGGAAGTGTTCAAGGCCAGCTTGGATGGAGCTCTGAGCAACCTGGTCTAGTGGGAAATGTCCCTCCCTGCCAATGGCCGGAGTTGGAACGAGATGATCTTCAAGGTCCCTTCAAACCCAAACCATTCTATGATAAAAACATCTCCCCAGGAGGATAAACATCTCCCCAGGAGGCATAGCACACGAAGGAGAAGGGACACCTGACTCTAAAGATCATTTAACACAGAGGTGCGGGATACCCTGCTGCTACCTTTCCACAGAGGCAATTAATGCAGGCAGCAGTAGGCAATTAGTCTAAGGCAGTCTATTGAAATGTAATAACAAGAATGAAAAAAATCCCTTTGCCAATAAGATTCAGTGTGAAATCTTACTGCTGCGTTTTCTTGTAAGAGCTAAAGGTTTACCCTAGGAAGATGGCAAGACATACATCCATTTTCCTTGTTCCCCCTGTGCAAGCCAATTAAACTGTAACTGGCCTCATTTGTTATGGTAATGAGAAGAGAGGCCTCTTTACACCTTCCTCATCTTCTATTAATAATTTGCTAGATTATTTAGGTGCCCTGAGTTAGTGAGCATATTCGGGGAAAGATCATGCCAAGTTTCTGATCAGGGAGAGAGATAAAAAACATACCAAGTGCTAAATGTACCAACTAACAACATCTCTGTATGGAACAGGCTGAAATCAGGAAACTTGGCAGCAGGGTGGAGATAATACCAAATACATCATCAGGGTAAAAGTCTGTTTCTTTGAGGTTCTCTCTTCTTAGACACATATTCACAGTGAGTTACCCTGCATTAATTGCTCTCTTTTTTTGCATATTACTTTTCATCTAAGGAATTCAAAGCATTCATCAATTAGCTACTGTTCATTTGATAACTGTGAAAAACAGAGGAAGGGCAGGTTACAGAAACTTCCACATAACCATCTAAATCTTTAAGACCAGGAAAAAAAATCTTCTTTTTTTCCCCCTATTGCAAAACATGAAGCTGCAATAACAATTGTGACGTGCATGCTTCCTTATTCTTTACACCTTTACATCAGTATAAAGTGACTTCAAATGTCGATCTTTATCCACACAGAGCTTCTTGTAGGTCTCGCCCTTCTAAAATAATTTTTGGTTGGTGGTTCTGCAACAAAGTATTAAAAGATTTTTTTTTTTTTTCACTCAAGAATCTGTCACAATCAAGTTATTGAACAGGTATTGTGACTCTTCCACCAGTGTACTGTCCCCAGCCTGCCAGGACTCAGGTCTCTGCTCTGATTCAGACCCGTTGCACAACGCTGGATCAGACTCTTGAGGAAACTGAACTTGTGAGAAAGAGCTGTGAGAATGTCTGGAACTCTACCTTTCTTTCCTTGCAGGACTCTGCAGCCTGAGGTAGAATTGAGACGGGGGTGACTCAAGGATTCAACTTGGAAACATTATGGAAAAATACCAACATGAAAACATTGATGCCTGGACGCAGTGACAATAAGGAAACAGAACTTTACCTGACTCTAAGTCCTCAGCATGAGATAGTGGAATTAACTGGTTCTCAACTTTGCTTTTTATCAGCTACAGTTTTCAGAAGGTTGTTGAACAACTCATCCAAGAATATCGGGAAGAGGGTAGCCTTTGGACTTCCAAGTCGCTCCCTGGGCATCAGGGAGCGCTGTTTCACCACCAGCGGTTTGAACCGAGCCAATGCAGCATTTGTCCAGCATAATACACGGCTTTTCATGTTGTACCTCTTTCCTAACCCTTCCTGCAGGGGGACATTAAATCAGTTTAGCCACTCTTCATCTTTATATGTAATCACAGTTTGAAATTACATTTTTAATATACAAATTTAGAAATCATTTTTATTTTTATATAAATATGTGTAAATTTTTTTTATTTTTATGTAAGATTTATATGTATAAAATTACTAAGACCTGGGCTTGAAAGACCTGAGATTCTTAAAAAATCTTATTTCCGGGAAAGAAAAAAAAAAAAAATTCCATATATACACTGGAATTCCATTATATGAGGTATATAGTTACATAGCTGTCCAGAATTTGGTCCAGATTTGGTCCAAAAAGGCAGCTGCAGAGCAGTTTGATTCCTTTAAATGAAAAAAGAACTTTAAATTTTTCAGTGAATGAGTTGTTTACAGATAAATTAAAAAGCATCACTGAAGAAAAACACAGGGATAGTATTTTAATAAATTACATTTAGGATATAAATACTTTTTTTTTTCAGATTTTGATATTTTTGAGATGCTTTTGGCCTCTGATACCTTTTCCAGTGCATTTTTTTTTTGCCTAAGAAAGATAAAATACCATAGGTAAAACACCTGGTATTTATTTTCAAACAAAGTCATGAAGAACCACCATTGATTCTGTAAAATACAGATCATTATCCACAATAAAATATTTTTTTTTTCAGTTAGAGACTTTTCCTGCTTCCTGCAGAGTGTGAAATAGGAAAAAAAGTCTCTCTTCCCTGTAGACATGATTGCTGACCCTGCTGGGGGAACCTGGCCTCTCGAGCAAATACATTCTAAATGAAATGCTCATGGATTGAAAGCTCCATTCCTAAAGACCCATAGTGAAACTGAAACATCTGAAAAGCTAACTTTGGACATGAGGTTAATTCTTTCAGAGTAAAAGGTGTAGCAAGTCACAGGAGTAAATTAAAGTAAAGTTAAAGAGGAACAGATGAACCGCCTAAACCCACATCTGTCACCAGAAACCTGTTTTTTATGTGGGAAGAGAGAGTAAGGATTTAGATGAGTTGTGTGAAACAAATTATTAGGGCACCATGGTGCCTGGACTAGGACTAAGCATAACAGACTGAACATGGCTTACCAGTTTACTACTGGGGGTAGTAAGCAAGGATACTGGAAAGGTGCCTTGCAGTTAAAGCCTTGCTTTTGACAAACGTGACAGTACGATTAAAATGAAAAATGGTTCAGTGCCACTTAAGTGTATGTCGCTGATGGATGAACGGGCAGGAAAATTATTTCCAGCTTTGTTTACTCAAAAAGAACATCTGAGCATACAGCTGTGTTTTCTAATATTTAAGTCCCAGAACAGCTGTAGTTGTTCTCAGGTACTGAGAAATTCAGGAGCTAGAAGGAAAAAATGATTTGGAAATTATGCAGTGAACAAGAAGTGAACTGACTAGACTTAACAGAGCAAATGGTAAACGAAAGTGGAGGCTGCCAGCAAACGCAGTGCATGTTTAAACATGCTGCTCCTGCATACTTCAAAACAGCCAAGCACTCTGTAGCAACAAATCTCCATAAAGTGCCTGGGACATAAGTTTGAACTTGTTCATTCCTACTGTAAATAGACTGATATATCCTGTATGAACTTAACTAATTCCAAGCAGACAGGGGAAGCCTTTAAGATTTATTTTTAAGGATTGGCACCTGTGTACTGGTTGTAAATGAAACAAAGTAGTGTTATCTGAAGAGTTCCAATTTCTCTGTAAAAATAAATAGATGAGATAGACTACATTAGGTCTTCACCATCATGTCACAAAAGATGAATGATATCTCTCAACATCAGTAACTCAAAACTAGCCCTGTGTATTTTACGTTAAAGGGAAAGGAGATGATCTGCACTGTTTTCCTTGAAGTGTTTTTTGAACCTTCTGACGTCATCCACCATATTCTACCTCTTTTTTAGCCACTGAAGATTGCATTTTGGATTTGCGAGTATTTAATAACCATGACTATTTGTTACCCAGTTGTGCCCATGCCGTTTCTTCATGCTCAGTTGTGCAAAGAGCCCTAATAAACAGGACTCCTCTGTACCTCCATGACCCTGGAGCCATTTGTTCCAGATGCCAGGAGCACCAGGCTTTCTGAGAGGCAGGTGCAGGAGCAAGCAGCAGGTGTGTGCGACTGTGCCCAGGGCGCTGCCCGTGTGCTGTGCATGCGCAGAGGGACGGCATTGCCTACGCTCACACTGGAAAATGGGAGCTTTCCACCTTTTCCTTTTCTCCTCTTTCCTCTCAGAAACAACTAAAAAACCCTGGGCTTCGAAAATCTTCCAGGTGAAAATGTAGCTGAACAGAGAAAGTTTCAAGAATTTGACTTAAGAAATCGTTTTTATAAAATGGCATTAGCTAAAAAGTTTTTCGTTCCATCTGGCAAATAACACAAATGCTTTGCCTCACTGATGTAATGTATATGTACACATTAATACACTAAACTACAAAACATCCAAGGAACCTATTATCCAGGAAATATACCTTCTGTTACTATCTACGGACATCAAAAGTAGAAAAACATTAGTGCTTTCAAAATAACATCCTAATTCTTTTCCTGAAGGCAAGTTTCCTAAATAATAGCTGTTTGAGTGACTAAAGAATAGGTGGGAGCCTTCAAACTTTTAGCTAGCTGGCTTATGATTCTGTAACTGGGCAAAATGTGTAAATTTCACCAAATCTTTCTCATATTGTTTTCCAGTTCCAAAGTTTACTGGTCACATACTCACAGTATCTATTTATTCTCTTTTTATACTGTTGAACACAATTGAATCTTTGTCCATGATCACAGCCCCTAAAATATGAAACAATAGTGGTAATTAGGACGATTTTTCTGTTGTCAAGAGCCATATTTGCATGGCATGGCATTCAAAAGACCCACCTCATGAAAGGATTAATCAAAAGTAGTGTAGCTGTAATTTCTGAAGCAAGAGGAAATTGTTTTCATATGCAAATAATTTGGCTCCTGTGCTCTCATACTGCTAAGAAAGGAGCAGCATCAAGTTCAGTACTGGAAAGGCAGAACTTCAAGGACAGCCCTTTAGAGACTAAAACCAGTCAAGTGGTGAAATGTGACCTGGAAAAAGTCCAGGATTCACTTTTTTTAGTTCCCATCCGATGGTCCAGGCTCCACACAGTTAAATTAGAATTGCCACAATTTGTTAAATTGAATGCCCCTCCCAAGAAGCAATGGGGTCTATAATTACTCCACAACAGGTCAAAAAGCTTTCTTGTTTCTCTAAGTTCAGTAATCACAAGTTGTAAAAGTTCTCTCACTCAGAGGTTGAAGCAATAAAATGACTAGTACAAGGGCTGTAAATTAAAGTGCAAAGAGAAACAGATGAACTTTGGTAACAGCTATTGCTAACTGAAAAAATAAGGGAAACTCCTGAACTGTAAAAGTAGTCACAACACAAAAGCAATTTATTTCATCGAGGGACAAAAAAAGCAAAACACTAATGGCACACCCAGCTCTTTTAACCCCACTCTCTGCTGCCCGTTGTGTCGGTGTTTGTGAGATGAGATTTTCTGCCCACCTCATGGGTGTATTTATTCACCTTTGCTTGGGGTATGACTATGCACACAAATTAGAGTGAGGCAAGAGTGGGTGGGGATTTACAGCATGTTAGCTGCTCCCTGGAAACTGCCTGTGTGCATGCTGTGACCCTGTTTTCGTTGAGAAATACACGGCTTCTGCTCGCTGCCAGGTACAGCCGTGGCCATGGGTTGTTACTGGGGGTTACCTGACAAACTGTAAATCTGCACCCTCGCTAGCCCCAAGGCAACCTGTACAAGTCCAGCACAAGCAAATTCAATGGCGGGTTTTATGACAGAAGTACTCAATGTGCCTTCTGATAACACCACACGGAGAGGCAGGACAACTCTGTCTGTATAACCATCTGCTTCAGTTCTGCCTACAGCCCAGAGATGTTGTCACGCAATAAAGCATGTTAAAAACTACTCAGGACTCTCTCAAACAGTTTTCAACAGGTGTTTTGACAAAGTTCCATCTGTATCTTCTTTCACAGAGAATGGCTAAAAAGGAGGGGGAAAAAAAGTATCTTAGATGCCAAAACTGAAACAATTTTAATGTAAAACAGAGCTTCTTTTACTATGACTTGTGATCTCGTGTTTCCTTCTGAGCCCTTTCCAAACCCTACAAACCTGAGGGACTGGGCACAGTATGAAATTAGAAGGTTTGCCTCGCTGCTGTGCAGTAGTCTGGATGAGGAGTCATTACAGTTTTTACATCTAATGCTGTTTCTTTTAAGCAGCTTTGAATGCTGACAATAGATGTTCTAAAAATGCTTTCAGTAGTAGAGCCATGGAGATGCATTTTCAGGTATGTAAAGATGAGGGTGACAAACCTGTTACTGGCCCCACCCTCTGGAGTTAAGACTAAGCCCTGCCAGAGAGGTGAGGATGCCACAACGTATCAGACAGGTTGGTTTCTATAATCCTCAAAGACACAAATAGAACATACATTAATTGCATGAGCATTTCTCTCCTGTGGCTACACCCTGTCTAGTTTTATGAACCTCTGAACCAACAGCTCTGTACCTCTTGGTAGCTACTCTTACTTTCAGAGGTTTCCAACCTGACAGAGACCCAAGCTGTGGGCTTCTGAAGCCGAGGACAGCTTTATGAGGGTTGCCACTGCCTCTGAACTAATTTCCATCTTCATTGTGCCTAACACACAAGCACTGTGTTATTATTAAAAAAAAAAAAAAGTCATGATCTAGAAACAGGACAAAAAGACCCAAATGTGTAAAATAGCTTTTTTTTGTTGTTTTTTTACAGTGTTTGGAAGTAGTTAGACAGTCTAGCAGAAAGACATGACTGCTCATTTATTTTCTTATTGGCTCTATACTTGACCATCTCCATACGGCCAAAACATTTAAGTTCTCCAGGACTCCAACTGTTCTCATTATTCAAATCAGTGTAACAAGACTTACCTGTTTTCTGGTGGTTTTCAAACAGGCAGGGAAAATAAAATACACAGAAACACTAGTTTTATTGCAGTCCTTTGAACAGCAGCATGTGTTGATTTGTGAAAACGTGGAATCTTCAGAAAAACATCATGGACAAGGTACTGTGCATAATTTCTCAATATTGTCCTCTTCCTACCATTCTTTCAAGATTTCATTCTATGCAGATGATGAAGTCTGACAAAAAAGTTGAATGCAAACATTCTGAAGCTGTCCTAATACAAAGTTCCTGAGCAAGTCTATAATATAGTGATATATGTAGCAATGTTTATTGTCCAAAATACCTGTTGGCACTTTTGAGCATCAGTGTTTCTGGTTGTTCCTTCCTTTGTCAGCCTTAACCAGTTAAAAGTCATCACGAATTTTCAAAAGTCATTAATTTTTTTGGAAAAAGACTAATAAGACTATGTTTCACAATTTGGTATCATACATGACCTGTTTTCTAGGGATGAGACTTTGGTTTTATCTTCAGGAGGGTACACCCAAAACCAATCAGGTTTGCAGCCTCTGGAAAATCTCAGTTAGACCGAGATTGCCAAATACCCCAGTGGCATTGATCACGCTCTCTCCACTCATCTCTCTGATCTGCTGACCACAGTGCATGTCACAGCCCCACCTTGCATCGTTTCCTGATGCTTCAGGAGTGACTCATACATCCTTGCGACTTTCCCTGAAAGCAGATTCTGCCCCTTTTCTGTGCCTGGGGAGTTTCACAAAGCCCACTTACCTAATTTCCAGTGAAGACCTGGAAATGACCTTACATCATATCCCAGTATCACACTAATTCTTACTGGCTTTGGAAAGAGCTGGATTTATCTCCTTGGATCTGATTCACTGTTCACTCAAGTCAACAGAACATCTCCCACTGGAGTCAATGCCTCTTGAGTATTTTAGTGAACTAATGCTTTATTCAAACAGATCTGGATCAGAGGTAAATTACAGAGCAAAAGTTGAAAAATACAGATCACATGAGTTTTCCTAATGTAAGTTTACATACTTTGTGTATGTAGAGTTGGTGACCAAAACTTATTTTCTTTTTACTGTATAGTAGAGCCAGTAATGTGCTCGTAGCATTTAAATTATAATTTGTCTGAGCTGTAATTATGCTTTAATAAGAATAAACCACAACTAGCCTACACTGCACTGCCTAATCAGCAGTCAACTGTTTGATAAGAGGAAGTATCTCCAACAGTTGATAAAATTATCCTGTTTAGAGCTGTGTACTGAGGAAAGTTAATACAGAATAGCCATTGAATGCGGTCACATATTTCAGCACAAAGAGCTACAAGCATCACAAAAGGTACAAAAGAAGACACTGCCTCCCAACCCCCCAGACACCAAGGTAGGTGTGTAACAAACTTCAGCACTCAGGCCCTTGTATCTGTTTAGCCTTATGTCTGCTCCGCTGGCTTTGATTCTACCGAGAAGCTGCCCTCAAAATAACCTGGAACGAGGGAAAGATTAACACTGCTGTGAACGGTCCCTCATTTCCATTGTCTTGCTTGTGAATGGCATCATGTTGAGCAACTCTCCTTCAAAAATACTGAGCAACATTTAAACAATAATTTCTTCACATTTGGAAAACTGGTGAGACCACAGGTAGTGAGGTCCTTATTAGCTTCTGCAAACTGGAGCCAAATTAAATGCTATACTACAAAAAGCAGCATGATGCACCTATGTTTGTAGCAGAATTATCATAGCACTTTCTACAGGTGCTAAGTCACATTTCACAACGTGTCACAACACAACAGTGCCAAAACACACCGTCAGAGGCTCTAGCCCACACAAATACCCTAAGACCATTCAACCCCTAGATACTAAAGGTTATGGCTATTTTTTGACAACAAAGATACCTATGTGGTATTTGAAGGTGGTTGTGTAAGCAGGGCTACTTTCAGTAGTAGCCACTCCAGGATTTCAAGACTGCTTGGATTTGTAAAACTAGGCACAGAGGTTTATCTGCACAGAACAAGGATCAGGAAAAGAAAGAGGACTAGGTGTACCCAGCCTATTCTGTTCTTCAACATTTATGTATTTAAAAAAAAAATAAATAAAATAAAGGCAAATGCCTATCATAAAATTTATTGGTCCTTATTAAAAAGGCTTACGTAGGTCAGCTTCGCAATTTGATAATGACAAGACAGCTCTTCTCATCTAGAACAAACCAGTAGTTTAACATGGAATAAGAGGTTTATACTAAGACAGGTGTTTCTGAGCTTATTGATCCTACTCATCTTTCTGGAAAATGCCATCACTTGACGAAAGCGATGCGAGAAGTCCGTATCTGAGACTTTAGGCTTCCCAAGGTCAAGCTTTCATTTTGAGTCTTTGACAAGTGTATCAGAAGAATACACTTACCAATCAGAAACCACACAAAACCACAAGAAGAATCAAGATAAATGCTGCAAAACTCTGATTCGGGCTGTACCCGGAGCAAATCCAAAGAACGGTCCTTTAACCTGGACCCATCTGAGACAGCAGCAGGGCACTGGAGACAAAAACAACATACAAAATCAGGTACAACACAAACACAGCTGTGCACAGGGACAAAAACACCAAGATAGTTCACTGCACTTTCGCTTCAAACATGCAGATTTCAAAGTTTCACTTACTGAGATCGGTATGTGCAAAAGCAGAAACATGGTTTTATTGTACAGTGAACTGGTAAGAGGAAGCTTCAAGTCTTCAGGCAGAATATCATTCTGGTTTTATCCTGGACTAAAATAACTTGTTTTTCTAGGGTGCTAATGTATCTTTGAGAAAGATCTATGCATATTTTTTAACTGAATAAATAAACTCAAGGTTCATAATGCATTTCCGGTGTACCATACCAATCTTTTATCTTCCATTTTGGCATTGCTTTTACACTTTGGAAAGCCATCTTAAAGCCTGCAGCCGGCTTTCCCGTGTTTCCTCCTCGGCAACCTGGCAAGGCTCTGGCACTACCTCCCATTTTGTAGGTTCCCACAAAGCTGCGCTGCTCAGAGACAAAGCACTCAGGACTAATTTCTCCTGAACGAGGAAATGAAGATACTGCAGCACCAGGAGCGACTCTTCAGAGCAACCTTGAGGTAGAGACATCTACCATGTGTTCTAGAAAGGAACCAAAACCGAAAATAAAAACAAAACGCATAACCAGTAAAGATCCTTACAAAAGGGTTCATTCTATACAGGTAAGCGTTCTGTTTTTCAGTTTACTGAGAAATTACCAGAATTAACGTCAAACACGGAACAGTTCACACAGCACCCCCGGATGCGAACAAAGCTCACTATAAAGTGCGAGTACTCCCTGCTTGCTCTCAGCTCGCCGAGAGGGGAGTGGAAACCCCCCCTGCCTGTCCCGAGGGAAGAGCCCGGGCCCACGAGGCCAGGCCAAGGACCTCGGGACCGCCCCGGCGGTCCGAAGGTCAGCGGAGGGCGCGGGAAGCCCCGAGCCGGGAGGGACGCGGTCTCTGCTCCCCCTGCCCGTGTGTCACAGGGCGAACACGCCCGGGAGCTCCCGGCGATGACTAATACTTTCCCCTCGACGGCGGGGGCAGCTGTCCCCCGGCTCCCCACGACGGCCCCAGCCCACCGCCCCGCCACCCCTCCGCCCGGGCGGGGTGGTTTCACAGCCAGGGAGGTTTCATAGCCCCAGTAAAAAGCAGGCACGGCCGAGCCTCGGGACGCCCCTCGAAGCGCCGCTCCCCCTCCCCATTCCGCAGGAGAGGCGCTCTTGGGGCCGGGCCGGGAGCAGGTCCCGCCCTGCCCCATCCAGTTTCGCCCAGGTGCGGGGGGAGGAGGGGGCGGCGGTGGTTTAAGAGCGCGCCCAGCGGGCCCGTGGGAGGAGTGGCCGCCGCTCCCCCCGCGCGTCCCAGGTGTAACCGGAGCCGGGAGGGCGCGGCGCAGCCACCACCACCTGCGGAACCTGTCGGGCGGCTCANGACCGGGTTCTCCCGCCCCGGGACCCCCTCCCGCCCGCCTCTCTCCGCAGGGCCGCTCCGCTGGGCGCCCTGTGCCGCCAAATGGCGACACCAGTCCCCCCCCCGCCCCTTTCGCTGAGGGCGCGGAGGGGGCAGGAGCGCCTGGCCTCAAGAGCGCCCCTTTGTCCGCTCCTCGAGGGGAGCCCCGGCGCTCCGCACGGAGCCCTGGCCCCGCGCTCGGGAAGGGAGGGTGGGTGGCCGGGGGGGAGCCGGGAGTGCGGGCACGCCACGCCCGGCCGGTGAGGGGCGGCTTTGTCCGTCCTGCCCGGCGGCGGAGCGCGGCTGGCGCTGCCCCGCGGTGCCCGGCTCCCTGCCCGCCGTGCCCGGCTCACGGCCGCGCTTCTCTTGCAGCGTGTGTCTGCGAGAAGAACAAGCGTGTCACCAACTGCAGGCTGGACAACGGCCTCTGCCGCTGCGACGCCGTCGGCTCCGGCGTCACCGTGGACTGCACCACCCGTGAGTAAAAGGGCACGGCCGGGTGGGTGGCATGGAAACGAGCCCGCAGGGCGCCGGGGAATAGGTGAGAATGGCCCCTGAGTTCCCAGCAAACAATGGAGGCAAGGAAGCAGCTCTTCTTCCTTGTCGTCTAGGTCAACTGGTGATGGAAGATAAACGTTTAGGGTTTCTCTGCTTGTACTGATGTAGGCTCCCCCGTCCTCCTCGATGTTTGTTTTCCAGTGGCGAGAATTTCTTAAAGAAGAATGTTTAGCCTCCTTGCGAGCACGTATCCTCACTTTTCCTACAAATCTAGAGAGGAAAGAGCCTTGTGACAAGACCTTACTCTGGGCTCAAGCTCAGCTAAGCTGTGAGCAATCCTCTAGCTGTGAGAAATGGAAGCTGTAAGTCCTAAGGCTGGACTTATTAGGCCTCTGCCTTGAAAGGGTGGCATACCCCAGTTGTATTGATTTTATGCACCACCTACACGTTAGACATCTGCTCTTCCGTGTAATGGCTTCAAATCTGGTTGCTGCTGATGTAACCTTGTGTTTGTACGGACTCAGAGCTCTGTTTTGGAGATGCGTGGTCTGATGCTGGATGACGTGACTTTCTGGTAATTTTTAGTGACTTCAAAATGCCTGCTGATGAAAGCAGAAGTGACGGGCTCGAAATCGGGTCGTCGGGAGAAACCGAAAGATGCGTTTGAAGATACCGATGGCCTCTATGATCCCGAGTGTGAAAACACTGGTTCTTTCAAGGCTAAGCAGTGCAATGGAACCACCTGTTGGTGTGTGAATACGGCTGGAGTTAGAAGAACTGACAAACATGATGCAGACTTGAAGTGCAATAAATTAGTCAGAACAATGTAAGTCTTTCAACAGGGTGTGCTGTGACATGAAAACATTCCTGTATGAGGCTCTGCCTTGTGTGAATGTTGCACTGGGGATGAATGAACATGGAGCAATCAACACTTGGTTACTGCCGGGTTTTTTTCTTCAGAAACAAGGAGACATTGAATGGGTTTGGAAGAGACTTTGCTTGCTTTGTTTTTGTTTCGCTGTTCTGGTTTATTTTTAGCCTGGGGTTAGATTTTTTGGGTATGTTTTATATGCATGTACTTCAAGAATATTCATTGTACTTCAGGTGGATCATCATCGAAATGAAACATGCTGAGAGAAATTCTCCTCTGAACGCTGAATCTTTAAAGAAGTAAGTGATGATCATAATATGTCATGGTAGTGTATTTGTGTCATATTAGATATCTAGTTGCTTAAAAGCATTGTTAGACCTGCGAACTCATTTGTAAGACATCTTAGAAGTGAGCTGCAAATTCGTCATAGAATTGCTTTGATTCGTATTGGAAACAGATTAACTGCTAAAGAGATTCCCTTCCATTTAAAATTGATTGCTACTTTTTCCCCCCCCTCGAATCAATATACTAAAAGAAATGGAAGGCAATAGGTGAAACTGTTCAGAAAGTAAACTGACAAAAATGGCAGAAGGACTACAGAAGCAGCACGAGGAAAACAAGAGTTTAGCCTTTTTTTTTNCAAACAAAACCCTACTTGTAGCCATTAGATTGCCTCCTTTCCAGGACGAAAGCTCCTGCTCTCTAGCTCTTCTGAACTCTTCAAACTGGTGAAACTTTTTGTCTAACACAGGTGTTTACTTTTCACTAAGTGCATCCTCACTGTTAGGAGTCCATGGAAACTCTAGTATGATAAGAGTGCACTGGCTTTGGTTGGGGCAAAGTTAATTTTCTTGGTAGCAGTTGGTGTGGTGCTGCATTTTAGACCGGTGACCAAAATGGCGTTGATAAATCCAGCAGTGTTTTAGCTGCTGCTGAACAGCAGTTATGTAATGTCAAGGCCTTCTCAGACTCTCACTCTGCTGCCCCAGTGAGTAGGTTGGGGATGGGCAAGAGGCTGGGAAGGGGATAGGGCTGACCTGAATTGACTGAACAGATAGCCCATATTGTATAATAATGCCATGTTCAGCAATAAATCTGGGGGAGAGATTTTTCCCGTGTAGCTATTGCTCAGAGGTTGGCTGGACATTGATCTGTCAGTGATGACGGACTGGTTTTACATCACTTGAGGTTTTATACTTCCCCCACCCAGACCTTTCACTTACCAGGCTGTCTTTATTTTAACCGATGAGGGTTGTTTTTTTCTTTTCCTCTTGCTTTTGCCCTTCTGGTTATTTTCCCAATCCTGCTAGGGAGAAGTGAGTGAGAGACTAGGTGAGAGTTTAGCTGCTAGCTGAGGTCCACCCACCACAGAGACTCCAGAAGAAAACAATTACACTGGTCTTAACTTCTGAAATGATAGGTGTGAAATAGTACTGTTTTTACAGCCGTGGCTTTTGTATCCTTACAGGTTTTTCACGGATACCATTACCAGTCGTTATCAGCTGAATGGCCGCTACATAAGCAGTGTTCTGGTAAGAGGCACATAATGTTTAGTAAAGTATCAGAACTTTATTTTGTAGTGAGTAACTTTGAAAACTCTTACTTCACTAATGCAGTACAGCATGACTTTTAGTAGAAGCTCTCAAAATAGTGAGCAGTTAGCAAACAGGTGTATCTGAACAGAAATGCTGAGAAACTATAGCGCTCTCCTTAGTCTGTAGATTACTTCTTTGCTGCACTTGAAAAGTGGAATTTGAATCCTACTGTAAACAGTTGGCTTGAGTTCAAGAACCATAAACTTTATCCAGGATGTAAGTTCACAAACTAGATCATAACGTTCTGGTGACTATTTGATAGCTGGATTTAAAGTACCTCCTTCTTAATACCGCACTATATTGTTTTGCAGTATGAAAAACCTTACATTACTATTGATTTGAAGCAAAATTCCTCAGAGAAATTGTCTGGAGATGTGGATATAGCTGATGTGGCCTACTACTTTGAAAAAGATGTAAGTATGTCACCGGTAAAGTCTGCCAGAGGCTGGGTGTGTGTCTTGCACTGAACTCGGGAGTCTGGCTGTGTACTGGCTAAAACAAGGTGAATTATTCCTGTGATGAGATAAATGCCTTACTACAATATGAACTAGCAAGTCTCTCTTTTCGTATCTGTTTTAGCTAAAAGGTCAATCCATCTTTCATAATAATCCTGGGCTAAATGTCAGCATTGACAACGAAGAGGTGAAGCTTGAGAGGACCGTGGTCTACTATGTGGATGAAATAGCACCAGAGTTCTCCATGAAGTCTCTGACTCCTGGCCTTATTGCTGTCATTGTGGTGGTAGTAGTAGCAATAGTGGCTGCAATTGTTGTTCTGGTAAGTTCTAACAAAGCTGCCAAGCAGAGCGGTACCGGTGCAGTTTGGGAAGTAACAACACATGTATTTGGACTCTGATGGGATAGTCTTCCTTTGTAAACTGGCTTGCTTCTTCAGACGTGGGAGGTGGGAAATTGGTGATGGGCACAGTCACTGTTTCAGATTACAACTGAAGGGTGTCACCCGGAAAACAAGTACTGGGAACAATTCACAGAGGTGAACAAAGTACCTCCTGGTTCAAAGTAGTTGAGAGTGACAGACAGCCTTGTTTGTACCTACCTCACTTGGGAAGGATGGGGAAGGGACAGCTTCAAGTTTTGTGTTTTGAAAGTCAAAACTAAATGAAGTTACTTGGCTATCAAGACTTTAAAAATATTGCATCCTTCTCTTACAGGTCCTCACAAGGAGGAGGAAAGGGAAGTACGTGAAAGCTGAGGTAAGTAATTTCTGTTTGTGGTGCATGTGTGGGGCAGAGGTTGACCAGAATCCAGAAACTCCTCTAAGTTTGCTGTAGGTTAAAAGCTCGATTTGGGTGCTTCAGATGTGTTCAAGGAGACTGAAAGCATTCAAATTCTGTAGCTAGTTTCCACCTGTGTGTAGTTCTGCAGCAGTTTCAAAGGCAACTGGTGATCTGCTGCTTTTCCCAGGGCTGAGGGGGTGGGGTTCGGTTTTACTGCAGGTTCTGCTTTACATATGTATAGCAAAGGGCTGTGCAATCCACAGGAAGTGCTGATAGTCTTGTTCTGTGATGAAGACCTTTACTGAGGTATTTGCATGGATCTTGCAGTTTCCATTGAAGAGCTGCTTTCCAATGGAATAGTAAATGGTGCTTCACGCCAAGTGTGGAGCCTTTTGTGAAGGAATCCAAACAATGTTATAGCTAAATAGTGTTGTCTGCTTCCTGCATGTACCCTAAGTAGTGGTTTTTTTCTTTTTTTTTTCTTTTTTTTTTTTAATCTGGTGGGCTTGTCATGGTTGGTTCTGTTAGTGTTGCATCGAATCCATTTGCTAAGGAAAATCTGGGCTGTTAAGTCCCAATGACTTCTTGAGCCTTAAAGTTTAGAAGGAGCACAGATGTTGATCTCCCTCTACCTCTTCCCCTCCAGGTGAAGGAAATGAATGAAATGCGTAGAGGACTGAATGCTTAACTAAATCAACTGAAGACAAGTCAGATTCAAACAAGAAGACAACAAAAACATTGGAGGCATGAATCTTAAGTCTTAAAAGTTTCCTCCTGAAAGGGAGGCAATTGTGCTCACTTAATGATTGTTAAAACCCATAACAACCAAGACTGGTAACCATTCAACAACTTCTACTATTTGTTGAGAGTTAAATGCCCCATCTCACTCAAGTAAAACTTAACTATTGCTCCTTGATTTTATTTTTTTTTATGATGATGAAACGAGTTGACAACTGCTGTTACTAGGGTTTTGGAGCATACATGCTTAAATGGTTATTTTACCCTTGTGGGAGTTTTATTGAAAATAATGATTTTGTAGCCATGTTGTAATGAGACTCTCTCCTGTATAACTGAACGTGACGTTTTTATGGCAGTTTGTACATATTTGAAGTTGCTGTAACTTTTTTATTACTTGAATTAATAAAACTTTGAAACAGGCTTCTAATTCTTCCATGGTGAAATGATAATCTAAGTTATCATGCTTACAAATGTGTAGTTTGATTCCTTAAGGCAAGGAACCTCAGCATAGTTGAAAATATTCTCTAGAACTCCAATTAGCAGTTTTTATTAGCCATCTAGTATCTCAATAGCATGATATTTTTTCTTAAAGCTGTGAAAAGTATGCAACAAGAGTGAAATGATAATACACAGATTGTTGTATAAAAAAAGCAACAGGCCAAGAATGTAGTCATTTCAGGAATGCATAGACTGCTTTTTCCAATGCTATGTAAGTATTTAAAATAAAATAAGCCTCTAACCTAGGACATCTGTGGTGCAGGGTTGGGGGTGGGCAGGCCTAGCATCTGTTGGTGGAGCTGGGGAAGAGCAATTCACCCCATTACTGTGATTTTGTCTGTGGCAAAGCTGTTGCCCAGCAAGGAGCTGTTTCTGCTGTTATTCCTGTTCTCTGCCATAGATGCTGACCAGACTTCCACAGGCTCTGAGCCTTCCTTAGACACAAGAGCTTGCTTTGGCTGTCAGTAACCTGTGCCAGGGATGTTGGCTAGCAATCCCTCCAGCGTATCTGATTTATAAAGGAAATGCTGTAATGCCTGTTGCCGAAGAAATAATGAGATGCAAGATAAGGAGCTGAATGACAAACCTTGTTACTAATGTGGTGCGTGTTTTGACCCACCCTGGCTAAAACAGGAAAAGTAGGATAAACTACTGAGAGGATAGTCTACGTACTGTTCATCAGATTAAATGTGAAGTGTGCCCCATCAGTGTGCCTGCTCAATATCACAGGGAAGTTGCTGAAGTGTGGTGGTGTAACCTCCACTGTCACAGCTCACCAGTATCCCTTCTGCCCTTCAACAGCGTGCTACCTCACGTGCGTGCATTGCTGTGTTGGATATTGCACAAAAATCCTGAAGTAGGGAATTTACTGGAGTGTTTTGCAGCCTTTTCAGGTGGATTTGTCAGTGATATCTTCTGCAGGGCAGCCTCTCCCTCTGCTGATCTGTGCCATTCCCTTTCTCCCCAGGTATATGGGCGATCTGCTGAGGTGTGATGAATTTTGTACAATTCTGTAAGCTGTTAACCAATTAAAGCCAAGTTTTCAGTAAGTTGGTTTTGTGCTGAGTCATGCGTATTGTTTTCCTTGTGTCTTTAGCCTCCATCTCTTCTACTTCCTTAAATGTCTGCAATATGGTAATCCTTGCCACTTCTTTCTTCTCTCCAATATTCTAATGCCATTGTTTTCTCTCCTCCTCCTTCCCTCCCCACTTCACACCACGTTTTTGGCCTGTGGGGTGGAAAGAGGTGTTGTGTGCTGGGGCTAGGCTGGAGCTGCACGTGTGCAGACTTGACTGGACGGGCTGGTACGTAGCTGCTGTGTGGCCTGGACCTTGTCCCAATCGGTTTGTTTGAACATCATCTTCTCCCTGCTCTTCCCACAGTGCAGGGAGGCATTTAGACACTTTTCAGTTTTTTTTACTTGGTGGAGTTTTCTGTGTTAAATATGAAGCTTAGGGCTCTATTATGGTCTTCTTCCTTGACAAATTTGCCTGAAGCTAGCCAAGGGATTAGAAAACCAGAAAGTTTACAGAAATTTTAAAAAAAAAAACAGAGTTTAACTCAATCCACAACTGAAGGGAATGCACTGTTTTTAAACTCAGCTACTATGTTATTAACATGGTGCTGCTCAGCTCTCAAAATGGTGATCAGTACTAGTTTTTTCATAATAGTTTAATTGACATATTGGCTTTTGTGTTATTCTGTTTACTAAACACTGCACTTGTCCAGCAGTCCAGCTTTATCAAAGTGTGTATTTATGTGGAAATGGAAAAGGATGAGGGGGAAAATACCTGAGAAATCAGTGTATTGGTATCCTGCAGCTTATTGTGTTTTATAGATTTTTATAAAGAGGAGACTAATGAGCTGAAATTAAAAAAAAAAAAGGCATTATCAGATTGTGTCAACTCTCCACATATGCATGTGCTAGTTCTTCTCGTATATAGAGCAATGTGGCAAAAATTATTGCTAATGAAAAATAATACGGTATTAAATAGCAAAATATTAAATGTTTGCTATTTTGATACTTGGATACTACTATTGAGACTATTGGAAAACATTTAGCAGAGTTAAAAAGAGAGTTTCCTGTAAAAGAAACAAACTAATAGAACTTAATAAAGGACTAGTAGTATCTGCATCAATTTTTAACTAGGTAAATATTTTGATGCTTCCATTTGCCTTATTCATTAACTTCCTTACGTGAAGGAGCATATTTTTAAAATCTAAAGTTCTACACAAAGTTGAGATACCATGTTTCCTCTCCTTTCATGTAATGTCAATTTTGAGAAAGCATATGAAGGGCAGGTTGAAAATGTATTAAATATTTTGAGACTGGATAAATGAGATTTTTGTGTTACAGAGAGGGATAGACACAAAGTGTGCAAAGAACCCTAGTAATAACACATATCTTAGTGCCTATGTACAACATGGGAAAATAGTGTTTGTATGGGCAAGTGCAAATCTATTACTTCCTCATGAATTATTACAGTAGCAAATATGTATTATTCTTACTGCTGAGTAAAATTAAATACATGTTTATGTAAAGACAATGACAGACTTGTTAGAAGAGGGTATGCAAATAATATATTTGAGAAAGCATGACAAATAAAGTCTATTCAACCTTCTTGTAAGACCTAAGTAATGCCAAAGCACATTTTCTACAGCTGGAAAATGAAAGGTCAGTGTTGCATATGTAGAGTCTGTTGACACTACTGTACCCATTACCCTCCTGAACAGTCAGAGTAGTTTGGTAAGAGAAGTAACACTGTTTGTGAACCATGTTTGCTTATATCCTCACCTGCTGGACTTTGATTGCCATAATACAGTGACTGGATTACACGAAATAGCCAGAAAAATATTCTAGGAAACTAAAAATGCGAGCAGCTCTGCTGCTCCAACTTTACAAGTGCTATTTAGGGAATTCTAGCAGCTCCCAGGAGAGGCTGCAGTCTGGTAAAGGTCCATCCCGGGGCATGCAGGCACTCAGGCACGCTGCAGGGGTGCCTTGTATGTTCAGAATAGCTGGGCCCAAACTCAGAGAGTTTTATGAATTTTGTTAAAATCCTTGTCTTAGCAGGGGCATGCAAGGGCAGTCATGCACAAAAAGGAGGTGGTGTGTGATGGCAGAGGAAATGCTGACCAGCTTATAGTGTGTGAAAACCTCACACATGTAAG
The DNA here is from genome assembly GCA_013397755.1 of Cnemophilus loriae. Classification (NCBI taxonomy): domain Eukaryota; kingdom Metazoa; phylum Chordata; class Aves; order Passeriformes; family Corvidae; genus Cnemophilus; species Cnemophilus loriae. The sequence continues at coordinate 66,503 of VZTF01001119.1, forward strand.
GAGTGATTTTTTTTCTCTACTATACTCTAAATGCACTGTAGGATTCTTACACTTGCCTGCCAAGTAGAGCGTGGCCGTGCCAAAAATGAGTGAAAAAATTAAACAAAAGAAAGTTAAAAGGTTCTTTACAAGGCAACAGCCATATTTTCTGTTTTCAAATTTACGTTATCTAAATATTCTTATCTTGTTAAGTCTCTGCTGCACAATGTGTGTGCACACACATATTCAGCTCGGTCTGATACCAGATCCTCTGGTGACATCCCCACCAACTTGAAAGCGTTAGAGCTGCCACTGATCACAGCTGTATACTAATTAACAACTGGTGAAAAAGAATTTATTCTTTCCCGTTTTTTTCCCTGTAAAGTGGTTAAAGGACATCCATTTTCTTAACTGAAAAACCATCGTAACTTTTCTCTATATGCTACTTATGCCTAAGAAGGCAACAAAATTAATTAAGCTCTAGATTAGCAGCAGTTTTCCACCTGCCATGGGCATAACAATCACAGACATCTCATTCCCGTCGCTGCTGGAAGGCAAGGGAAAAAGCAGGGAGTGTTCTGTTACGGTGGAACAAGCCAGCCTGGCGACAGGGAGATGGTCCCCACTCGGAGCTGCCCTGCGTGGATCAGCCCGTCCCTGCTGGAGCTGCCCGGGAAGAACAGTGGGACACAGAAAACGGCAGAGGCTCCAAGGGAAGGCGATCAGTGCTGAGCCTGTTCTGCGCAAGGGATGCCACTACACAAATGTTGCTCACGGGCTGTGGTCACCACGCTCAGGGCATTAGCGGCCAGTCCGGGTGGAGGCTCGCTGCGAGTGGGAGCCGGCGGAGCTGCCTTGAGCAAAGTGCTGGATGAGGAGGTGCAACCAGCTCAGGGCAGAGAGAGGGAAACGCTGAAACGCGCAGCAATTACAGCTTAGCAGACATTATTTTACCGCTTTAGAAGATGACAATGAGGTCCCTGGAGTCCACCCTGTCTCCAGGTGTTTGTATGGGACACTCCTTTTCTCCCTGTCCTATCTCCTGCCTTATCTGTAACCATCAGCGTGCACAAAGACAAGCAGTCCCAGCTATTCAAAATGTGTATTCTGGGCTGACTGGTATTATCGATGCTTGGCAAGGTTGCCCGACACTGAGTGCATTCCCAAGGTAATGTATTTGCTAAATGACAGCTGTTTAGGGTGAATTTTACTATGTGAGTATTGCTGCAAGCAAGCGCTTTGGGTGAAGGGAAGTATCAGACCAGTTAGTTTAGCTACTTCTGAAAAGAAGGTTAGGAAAACTACACTTGTTCATACTGAAAATAAATACAATTGACTTGCCAGAGCAGTGTCATTTTTACAACTGTTACGGGGATAAGAGGATGATTTTGGGCTACTACAAAGCTGTCAAAGCTCTAAAGACCTGCCTGCTTTGCTCCTTCCTTCCTAAGTCAAATGAAGGCAGATTGGACTTCCTTTTCACCTCAAGAACCACCTGTGATCCTTCAGCAAATACATTTACAGAAGGGGTTTGAAGGCCTTTGCTAGAAAAGCTGTTACCTCAAGGGTACAGCACTGGGGTTTGGGAGGGCAAGGCTGAAGGACAGGAAGCCAAGAGTGACACCAGGCAGGAATGGGGCAGAGGTGGGGACACCAAAGCGTTCCCTGGGGTGGAACAGGCAGCACACGGCTGCACCTTCAGACCAGGGTGGCCCAGTGAAAAGTTAGTTTAGTGTAAAAACCTGAAGTAGTTCTTAAGTGGGCATCTGAGGGCCTTTTGGAAAGCACCTATTGACACCAGGAAATATTGAAGATGAGCACATTGATTCCCCAGTTGGAAAGAAGAGAGAAGGCAGGTGAGAAAATCTAGAAGCAGAAGTCCAAAAGTGTTCCTTGGCTGGAACCAGCTAGGAGGGAGGAAAAAGGAAGGATGGGAGATGAGTTTCAAGAAGCTGACTAATATAGGGTGGAAATGAGAGAGAAAGCAATGTGCAAACAAGGGGATGCTCTGTAGCATCAAGGTACACAAACCAGAACATAACATTTATGCAAGAAATACTGAGGCATGTAAAATAGAAGATGAGTTTTGACTGTAGGTGATAGTGTACAGGCAGCTGGATCGGGATACAAGAATCTGGGAATTGGAATACAATGGTTTCTGATTGGGAAGATGAAAAGCAATGCAAGGTAAGAGAAGTTTCCAAGAAGACTTGACTTAGCTGATGAAACATGGCATTTCTCATTATTCTTAGACAATAATCACTAAGATTGTCATCTATATTGTTTCTATTCCTCTGTGCCTTTACAGTACAAGATAAAGGAGACAAACAAAACGAAAAAGAAAAATGCTTAGGACAGTGCAAGGAAAAGAGCATAAAAAAATCAAACACCTAAAGCATTCTGGGCACAAGGACCACCTTGCAGCCAGGGCTCGGGATAACTCTGAGTGCTGCAGGCCAGTCCGTGCCCTTTCTGTCCCTGGGCTGGGTAACACCCATGTGTAAATGGGGGTCAAACCGTGGGGTTTTTTTGGCTGTTTGCCCTGTTCCTTGCGCTGCCTGGGAGGAGTGACCGTCCCCTGTAAGGAGGGCAAGAGCTGCTCTCTCTTTGCTGGAGGGAGCACATGGGGTCTCTGGACACTATTCCCGCTGTATGCAGAGCAGGGCGTGTCACCCACAGCCCCTGGCAGCGTGAGTGACCCGGGTGACAGCCCTGCTCTCGGGCTGTGCTCCAGCACTCGCCTTCTGGGAGCCCGTACAGGACACTCCTCATGGAGTACAGGCAGTGACCACCTCGGCACGGCTGCCACGGGCACACTGGCTGTCCATTAGGTTGGACATTAGGAGGAATTCTGCCCAGGGAGGTGGTGGAGTCACCGTCCCTGGCGGTGTTCAAGGAAAGGCTCCACGTGGCACTCGGTGCCAAGGTCTGGTCCACACGGTGGTGTTCGGCCGCAGGTTGGACTCGATGATCTCAGAGGTGTTTTCCAACCTGATGGATCCCGTAATTGCGAGATGAAGGCCGCACGCGGCCCCGGCCAGGCGGCACCCGCGTTGCCATGGCGGCGGCGGCGGCGGCGCGCCGGGCGGGCCGGGCCTGCGCGCTCCCGCAGCGCG